>PVKS010042455.1:0-15418 GCA_004027875.1 Aplodontia rufa | reverse complement strand
AACAGATCAGGGACCAATGCTGTATGGAACTGGTTTCCCCACCATGGACTGAAGCATGGAATATGCCTTCAACCTCCCTTCCCAGACTTGCCACCATTGTAGCCTCAATGCTGGGCTGAGGGCAGAGACTGAGATCCTCTTACTAAGTAGCCATAGCCTGGCTCCACTCATGAATGTAAAAGGATTCATCTGTCAGCAGTGAGGCCAAGACTGGAAAGCTGAAGCTTTTCAGTGAGACCCAGTGTATGTCAGCATATGGGTCTAGGCCTAGGGTGCCCCTGGAAGGCAAACACTGCTGTTCAATTAATGGCAGCAGTGACAGTTTTGCTCCAGGGTGCCCTAGCTGTTTGTACTTTCAGTCTACGAGCAGAGTATAGCAAACCAGAAGACAGCCATCTTTCATTACAAGTGTCTTTTTTTTTTTTTTTAAGAGAGGGATAGTGAAAGAGAGAGAATCAATTTTATTTAGTTTTTCATGTGGCTTTCATTGCTCTGAGACTTCGTTGTATATGTGGTGCTAGGGCTTGAACTCAGGTCCTTGCGCATGCCAGGCAAGTGCTGTAACTGCTGAGCCCCGGCTCCAGCCCCCACAAGTGTCTTCTTTAAGCATTATTTATTTATATATTTATTTTTATTTATCTTAGTGGGAGAGCTTGGGAGAGAGAATCAATTTTATTTATTTTTCATCTGTATTTTGTTTCTCTGACACTTAGTGGTAGATGTGATGCTGGGGTCTGATCCTGGGTCCTCGCATATGCTAGGCAAGTGCTCCAACTGCTGAGCCACCGCTCTAGCTCCTTAAAAGCATCTTTTTGCTAGGTGCAGTGGTGCACACCTGTAAACCTGGAAACTCTGGGGGCTGAAGCAGGATTACAAGGTTAAAGCCAGCCTCAGCAACTTAGTGAGAACCTGTCTTACAAAAAGGGCTGGAGACATGGCTCAGTGGTTATGTGGTCCTGGGTTCAATCCCCTGTACCACCCCCCACAAAAGGCATTCATTTACTTATTTGTTTGTTTAGGCCCTGGGGTTTTAGCTAGGGCAGCTCTACTGCTGATCAACACCTGGTTGCTTTTCATTTTTCACTCTTATTTTGAGAAAGGGCTCGTAAGTGTGGAGGCTTATCTCAACTTGCAAATTTCTTGCCTTAGTCTCCTTGGCTGTGTCGCCATGCCCAGAATAAAAGCATTTTTTCATGTTAATGCATCTTTTCAGAGCCCCTAGGAAGACTGTCTGAATACACTGGTTTCCAAGAGGAGAGAATGGTCTGGAGAAGGGCCAGGTCAGTTCTGGCCTGGGCAGCAGGCAGAACTGGACTCTGGGCTTTGTGACCTCTGTGACAGGAACATGGCAACGTCACTCTTTGGTACAGATTAGCTCATGTGCCGGTGGAAGCCCTCAGGAACTGGAACTACCAATTAACAGGTGGTGCTGAGGAAGAAGGGGGCCACTTTCAGGCCTTGTAAGAGAATGCTGGTTATTCTGAAGGAGGCAGGCAGCCAAGTCTGTAGCTCTCCACCTCTGAATTCATTCAGGGAGGGCAGGGAAGAAAGGAGGGCTACAAGAATGCAGATCTCAACCATTCCCATTAAACCCTAAAGGGCAGCTCTACCTGGCAATAGGCACGATGGCTTAAATACAGCCACAAAGGACACCTCCAATCAGAACTGCTACCTCCAATCAGGGGCCACTGCTACCCATTCTATTCCTCACTCTAGTCTCTGCTAACCACTAAGGACAAAGGACCCCACAGGAATAAAGCTGGTCTCTACCAAGGCTTGAAATCAGAAGAACTGTAAAATCAGAAATTAGCAAACGGCCGGTACCACCCAAAGCACTTAGAACAATGCCAGCTATTATGCCTGCAATTCCATACGCTTTCCTCACTTACTCTGTAGGCTTACAGACATGGAGCCTGATGGCTTCCTCAATGCTCACCACAAATGCTCTGCGTTTCTAAAAAAAGAGATGCATCTTCTCAAACTGGCCCAAGAGGGTTCTTTAGTCAAAGGCCAAGTTCTAGTCATCTTCTCCAGCTTAGATGTGGACTTGAGTTTCTTACAGAGCCAGAAAAGCTTCCAGCAGCTCAGCTGTTTTATTCCTTCCATAAAAGGCCACTTCACTTGCCCCAGATAAAAAGTACTTTAAACATACACATCCCACCCTAGGAAAAGCCAGAGTACACTTCAGCTCCCAAGGTACCAAGTGTTGGCAATCTTGCCAGGACATTCTAGATAAATGGACCTGGAAGCTTTGCAAATCAGCAGTTGCGGTGGGAAATGTTTAGTGCACACACGCATTCAGCGTGACCAGAACAAGTGCATCTCATATACTTGCTAAAGCTCAGGCTGCCTCTTCAGCTGAGAGAGGAGGAAGTGTGTGCATATTCATGTGGTGGGGTATGGGGGGGAATGCTGGTAGTGAAAACTCCAGGGAACTTCTAGCTTCTGAGTGTCCCACCCTGGCGATTGAGAGCCTTCAGTGGCAGCCAGGTAGCCATCACCAGTTGTCCTTCACACAACATAACAGGATCATCGTTTAGGGAAGTGGGGATTTTGGGTGTTGGGTTTTGTATCCCATGAACTAGCAGGCATTGGACTTAGGGACAGTTTCTTTAAACAGCTGCATGTCCTAGGCCCCTGCAAGACAGGATCTGAGAATAGGACAAAGACAAAAGAGATGCCCAAGCTAAAAATTCAGGGGAAATAAAGCGTAGAAGGAATGAAACCTTCATCTCATACCTAAAAGCTCTGCTCCATGGCGCCCACTTTCCCCACCTGGTCCTCACTAAGGAATCCCACACTCCTGTTTCTGTTACTTGGCAAACCCAGGCTTCCCTGGCATCTCCCCTTTACCCTGAGAGTTCTGCTGTCAAGTGACTATGGTTTCCAGTGCTGATGCTGGCTACCCCACCAAGAGAGAGCTAGAGACATGTGAACTGCTGCACTTGTTCATTGGCAAGAGGATTAAAACAACCTGTCGGGGCTGGAGCAGTGGCTCAGCGGTTACTGCGCTTGCCTGGCATGCACAAGAACACGAGTTCAAACCCCAGCACCACGTACACAACAAAGTGTCAGAGCAACAAAAGCCACATGAAAAACTAAATAAAAATTGATTCTCTCTGTCTCTCTCTCTCACTGTCCCCTCTTTAAAAAAAAAAACCTGTCAGGAAAGGGAACAGACAAACTGCACAGGACAAGCACTGGGAACACAGCAGAGGCCTCCCGCCAAGAAAACTTTTGCTCAAATATACAGTAGAACTCACTCACCAAATGCCAAACAAGTTCCCTATGCCAAATACCACTTATGATCAAGTGACCTTGAGACACCGCTTAGTTTTTCCAACGTTCTTTGTAAGAAAAGTTAATGTTTGGGGTTTTGGGAGTGGAGGGGGGATGGGCAACCAGAACCCCAATTGAATGAATGCCAAACCAAAGCCTTTCTGGCCTACCAAGACATATATATGTGTGGACTTAAAAGCCAGAGGATGAAGCTGGAGCAGTGGCTCGGTGGTTACGGCGCTTGCCTGGCATGCGCAAGGACACGGGTTCAATCCCAGCACCACGTATACAATGAAGTGTCAGAGCAAAGAAAGCCACGTGAAAAACTAAATAAAATATTGATTCTCTCTTTCTCTCTCACTGTCCCTCTCTCTCTTTAAAAACAAAAACAAAAACTGAGAGGACATCTTTTTAAATTAATTTTTGTGGTGCTGGGAATGGAACCCAGGGCTTCACACATGCTAGACCACTAGCTACAGCCCTAACACAAAGAGGGGATGTTCTGATTGTATGTTTAGATAGAGAAAGACTTCCACTCCCAGGTATCTAAACTCCTGACCAGTAGTCAAACTACCAAAGCAGTATTTTCTGTGACCACTTCTTGCCCTAACCAACGTCAGAATGGGTTGTTTGTCAGTGTGCCTTTTTTTTTCAGTGCAGGGGATGGAACACAGGGCCTAGAGCATGCCAGACAAGTGCTCTACCACTGAGCCACAGACCCTCAGAACTGGGAAGGAAAAGATCCCCTTCAAGTCCAGCTCCAGGGCAGAGGGGATCAAGCAGCAGGGAGTCTGGAGACCTGATCAGGGTCATCCTCTCTAGTATCAAGTCAAAATGACCATGACTATCACCAGCCACAAGATAGGAAGGAAGAGTGGAAGGCACCTAGCACCTGAGCCTTGGCTCCAAGCAGCTGAGGCTACAGAAGCTGGCCTTTGGCTTTGTGAGATCAGACCTTTCTCCCCTGCTCTTCTGCAAAACCATTTGTCACAGCCCCTAAATAACCAATCCTCTCCATTCAGAAGCCTGGCTGCTACCGTTGTCTTACATTCTCCAGCCTTATAGGAAGAGGAGGTTCCCTTGGATGGTTGGAGAACGGCTGAGGGCTAAGATAGCATGCTCTCTTCCCAAAGGGGAACCTGTGCTCCCTCCCCAGCAAAGGAGGAGCCACCGCTTTTCTAACCTTCTACACATGGTTCTGCTAAGACGATGACGAAACTACACTAAAGAAACTGAAGGTGGTAAGTCAGAAGAATTAAAGAACCCAGCTTAGGAACTGAAGAACCTGGCTTTGTGGAGGGTCGGCTTGGGGATGATGCTGTACTTCAGGAATTCCCGGAATAAACGTCCCACATCACCCACCCAGCTCTCCTGAAGAGCAGGGGTGTGCAGAAGCACTTTCCATTTCCCAGCATGTTAGAGAAGAGGGTGGCCTTGGGAAGACCTGGCAGACACCTGGCTGGGTCACCATCTCCCCTAGGGACCCTTGGCTTCTACTAGAGTGAGTCCACACCTGCCAGAGGCATTTTCAGCAGTTGGTAATGCTCTTGCTCACATACTCACAGGGCCATTAATCTTCCTCTATACCACTGTTGTCATGCAGAGCAGTGAGGCAGGCTGAGTCCCCACTCAGAGCTGGTCACTCCAGTTTGCCTGGCAGCATGGGGCTAAGGGAGTAGGAGGATGGGAGATTATGATTCTCTACTTCCAAGCTCCACCTCCAAAGCCTGGGAGGGAAGCAGCTGGATTCCGCTGCAAGAGCTCCAATCTCTGGCCGCTAAAGAGCCAACCAGCTGCATAAGGAGAACTCCGGGGAATGTGCACATCAAACAAGCTGGTGAAAGGAGGGGGAGCCAACGGAGGGGAGAAGTGGTTGGTCTCCTGCCAAGAACTTTGAATGGGACTCCTATCACAACTAGAACTCTAAGGGAGAAGGGCAGGTGCGTGGTCTCTGGGAAAAGGCAAAAAGGAACTGTAACGCCAGACTAGCATGGAACAGGACTCATCGCTGGCGGGAGAGAGACTGTCTATGCAGGCAGAGCTGAAATGCTGTCCTGTGAAGCCTCTCCCAGGCGGACAGTCACATTCTAACCTCAGGTCAATTTGCTGCTGAGCTGTGGCCCCTGCAGTGTGGAGCAGTCATTCCAACAACCCTGCAGTTAAGGTCTGCTATTGGGAGCACTTGTGCCACTGACCATCAACGACAGGAGAGCAAGGGAACCCTCACTGGCTATGTTGTGCAATCCAGTCTGTGGCCAAGGGCAGTGCAGAAGATGATGGCTTCCCAGAGGGAGGGGAGGGTGACTCCCTTGCCAGCACAGAGCCTAAGGTTGCCACAGAGAGGTGCTGTTTAGTGACAGAAATGTTTGTCGGGGAGTGGCAGGAGCTGCGGCCACAAGAGTACTTCCTCTTTCTCACCAACTGTTGCCATGGGCCTCCTCCACAGGCTGACTGAGAGCTTGCAGAACCTCCGGTGGCAGCAATGGTCTGTGAGTCACTCTCTCATGAGAAAAGGGAAAGCAGTCCTGACCCTGGACTTGACACAGCCCCAGGGTCCCAGGCCAGCCCTGTCGCAAAGCCAAAGCCACAGTTCCTTGCCAGGGCTGAAACCCCATCCAGCTTACTCTCCACCCACACCCGCACACAGAAAAACCTGTCCCTCTTACTCTACGACAGGGCACACGGCAGCAAGGGGAGTACCAAGCCGCCTCTCAAGAGGGCACCTGGCACTGGGAACAGGAAGCAATGGTTTTATATTCGAAGCATGGCTCTACAGAAAAATTTCTCCATGTGCACGACTGATTTATATATCTATGTATCTGCATGGATTTTCAATGCTCACATATATTAAACTGGTTCTACAGTAGGGCCACAAAGTTTCTGGATCGTTTCTACAACTGCATCATGGGCTGGCTGCTGTCTCCCTGCCTGCAGCTGGGCTCCAGCCATCTGTCTTCAAATGGAGAACGCTCCACAGACCTCCAGGTCTTTGCTGCAGCCTCCCACCTCCTAGAACCAGCCGCTCCCACTCCTCTTCCTGGTGAGCCTCTGGTCAGAGCTCACTTTCTGAAGGAAGCTTTCCGGGCTCACTCCATCCATCCACCAATCCCAGTTCATGGGCCTCTGGTGTGTGCCTCCAAGTACTCTCCCACTCACATTGGCCTCCATTTGTGCTCAGTGGCCTTCCTGATACTTGGTGGCTATCTGGCTCACCATTCAACAAGACTCGGCACAACCTCAGGGAAATCTCCCAAGACTCTGTGTTTCTGTGTTGCTATACCAGGCACTGTGCCTGGTACCTCACAGTTGCTCTAGAAATGCTTCCCTAAGTCAGGTTGGCAGGTCACAGGGCCATGGTCTTCCCGCTCTGTTTAGAATGCCCCCCCCTTTTTTTAAATAAAGAGAGAGGGACAGTGAGAGAGACAGAGAGAAGAGACAAACAACTTTATTTAGTTTTTCACACGGCCTTAGTTGCTCCAACACTTAGTTGTGTATGTAGTGCTGGGGTTTGAACCCGGGTCCTCGTGCTTGCCAGGCAAGTGCCGAAACCGCTGAACCACCACTCCAGCCCCTAGAATGCCTTTTGACCCAGCTCTGTGTGACCCCTTCAACCTGGGCCAGGGCTAGAATGCTGAGTGTCCTGTTTTAAATCCACTCCCTAGGGCTTTCTGGGCCTCAATAGATGCAATCTCTGGCAGCATTTCAGAGCTCCAGTCTGATGCGAGGAAATGGGGCCTGCTGCCCTTCCACCTGTCCCCTCCCAGCTAGCTTGCCTCCTGCCATGAGGTAGCCCCCACTCTCTGAAGTAGGGATAATGGGTACAAAGTGCAAGGGCCCAAGGGAGACCCTGCTCTACCTAAACAAATTATGTAACCCTGAACAAGTCACTCACTCTCTTGGGACCTGTTTCCACCCTTACAAAAGGTGGGGCCTAAGACAGGCTCTGAGGGTCTGTCCTGTGTGGATATGAGAGCTCTCAGCACCTCTAGGCTCACAAGCCTTCTAGTCCTGTCGTCGAGACCACAGAAGGAAGTGAGCATGGGCTGCAAGTCCTGAAAACCACTTCCTGGCCTTGGCTTACGTCAAGTCAACCTGCCTAAAAGGCTGGCTGTGTAAGTAAACCTCACCTAACAAGCCTTGGACACCAGGTTCCCACGTGGAAAACCTCTTCTGGGACGAAAATGTTAAAGATAACCCAAGTGACAACTCCAGAAATTAAGATAACTTGCAGCACATTTTACAAACATTATAACCCTAAACTCAGGATGCCTTGGGCAAGAATCCATACCCCTCCCTTTACCCTATTTACGAGGCTCCCCCTTCTCAGCCTCTCTGAAAGCAGGAATGTGGCCACAAGGTGCAGGGAAAGGCACCAGGACAGTCTAGTTGCCACAGGCCCCGGGGCTCTGCATCTGAGTAGGCGCAGCCCCGGGTGGGGTGAGTGGCACACCTAAGGCTGAGCACCTGCCCCCACCCGCACGGTTCCCACAGCAGCTTGGCTCCTCCGGGGCTCCTGGGTGGGGAGCAACCTGCCTGCCCTGAGTAGGTAATCTGTGAGGAGAGACTGATCTGGCAGAGCCTGGTAAGCAGCAGTTTCAGTCTCCTTGCGCAGAGTGGGGGGAGGGAGGAACCCCAGCAGACTAGTCTGACAGGTCCAGACTGCAACAACCCTTCCCAGCTGGAGCCTTCTTCACAGATTCCACACGGGGAGATGGGGACATCAATGGAGCTTCCACACCAGTCACAGAGACCAGGGAATCAAGGAGAAAACAGTCATCCTTCTCACTCTTGCGCTACCCTTAACGGTCCTGGAAAACCTGGTCCCTAATCTCTTCACTGCTTTTTCCCCTTTTTTCTTTTCTATTCTTTTTTTTTTTTTTTTTGACAAGGTCTCAGTAAGTTGCTGAGGCTGGACTTGAACTTATGATCCTCTTGCCTCAGCCTCCCAAGTCACAGGAATTACAGGCATGTGCCACTGCACCCAACTCCTCACAGCTTGGTCCATTCAAAAAAAGGAACCAGTCCACATTCACAGCACTCTGAATGTGTCCAATCTCTTGTGATCTCAGAAGCTAAGTGGGGTTGGGCCTGACTAGTACTTGGATGAGAAAAGCAACTGATCTCCTGAGATGCTCAAAGAAAAATCTGGGACCTCGCCACCACCAGGCACTGAGTTGGTGTGAAATCAGTTCTTCCTGTGCCATGCTCCTGAGCTTTTCTCCCTTATAAATAACTGCAGTCTTCTGACACAGAGCACATGATCTCTCCTGCTCCGGACAAAATTCCCAACACTCTGTGTACCTGTTCACCTACCACAAAGGGGAAAGGACGAGGCCGGATAAGCAAAAGCCAAAACAGGCAGAGATGATGAGCGTGAGCAACAAAACAGAACCCAGCCAACCAGAAGGGCTTGGCTTTCTGTCTGGTCCCTATCTCGGGAAGCCAGGCAGGGATTCCTCAGTAACGAATATTCTCCCTGTGGTTTCCTCTCTTGATTCTTAATCCGGCAATAGTGTAAACCTTACCCCTCAACCTCAAAAAGTTGTGGTTTTTTTATTGTTTGTTTTGCTTTTCTGGTGCTGGCATGGGTCTTGTGCACGCTAGGCAAGTACTCCACCACCAAGCTATATCCCCACTCCGAAAAGGAGTTATTTTTAGTAATTATTGCACCTAAGATACTGATAAAGACTTGTGACTTAAATGGCCAAAGAATTGGATAGAGACAGATGTTTGGTTTACAAATCAATATGTACACACTTTCCTGAGGGTAGTTATCATGGAGAACCCATATTACAATTTCTATTTTTATACTTTTGTAGTTCTAGGAATCAAATTCAGAGGCTCACGCATGCTAAGCTTGTGCTCTACCACCAAGTTACACATCTCCAGCCCAGTTATTTTTTATTTCACAAATAATTCAATGAGAGCTGACCATGGTATACGCTCGAGAGGAGGGGGATACATGGAGGGATAAAACAGCCCAGTCTTCAAAGCAGTTCACAGTCTAACAGGAAAGAAAAGCACAAATCACACAATTCAGAACAGACCAAAGCCAAGCAGCAAAGTTACAATTGGCCTAAATACCCAAATTTATTAAGGGTCTGTGGTCTTTGTGCTGAGGGGGATTGGAAGATGACAGGTTCCACTTCCTGAGGACCATCAGTTCTGCCAGGATCTGTCTGTACCTTGGGCCTTCGATGAATGGGATGCCCAGACCGAGTGACCAGGTAAGAGTCAAACAGCCGTCCTCACCTTTCAGCACCATCCGGAAACTAGTCAGGCCCAATGTGTAAGCAAGATGGGATGAGAAAAGCTTAAAAAACGCGAAATAAAAGAGGTGCTCAAGACTCTCGGTCATGGAAACTAAGTCAGAAAAAGCCCTAACCACAGGAACCGAAGCCTGCGCTCTTGGCAAAGATCTGGAAGGGAGACCTGAAGTTCTGTACTGGAACTCCATCTCAACACTGGCTGTAACTAGCGAGGCACGTTTACATATTTTTCCTTTACTTTCCAGTTGTTGAATGTCAAGCCCAATCTCTATAGTTCTGTTCACATTGACACCAGTTTTTAAATTTTACCCCTATCCTTCAGGCTTCCTGAAGTTTCAGAGCTCTTCAGGAAGAAATGAACACACATTCCTACAGGTGCTTGGGAAGGAAGAAAATTCCCTAGCAAACAGAAGATTTTCTGCCATTTCATAAAAGAAAATTCAGTTAATTAGGGCTTGGTGATAAAGTTAAGGCCTGGGTCCTCAGTTGACGGAAAGACATAATTCTAAGCTAATTCTTCTCCTACCTTAAAAAGAGGAGAAACTGGGGCTGGAGTGGTGGTGGCTCAGCAGTTGCGGCGCTTGTCTGGCATGCGTGAGGACCTAGGTTTGAACCCCAGCACCACGTGCACAACTACGTATTGGAGCAACGAAGACCAGGTGAAAAACTAAGTGAAGTTATTTCTCTCTTTCTCTGTCTCTCTCACTGTCCCTCTCTCTTAAATAAATAAATAAATAAATAAATGAAAGAAGCAGCAGTAGCTTGTTAAAGGATGGGTCCAAATCATTGCAAAGGAAAATCACTTCCTGGAATTATGGGGGGGGGGGAAGTACATGAGGGGTGAATGGGAATGGGTTTGCTTAAAACCTTTCCTTACAATAGAAAGCAGATTAGCTACACAGAGCTCTTCTGGAGTGGTTTACCATGAAGAATTTTATAGCGTAAGCACACTGAATGTGAAGCTGAGAGTTCAGCATCTAAACATTTATTATTCAGAAAAATCCTCACACCACAATCATAATGAAGGTTTAACGTCGGTGTTTGACATTTTGTCATTAAGGGATTGGTTTTAACAGTCTAGATTTGGCAGCCTGCCCTATCGGCTGTTTCACAAGCAGTCTCTGTGGTTTCAAGAAGGCAGGGTGTTTGCTTTTCAAACACTATCTTAAAAATATATTACAGAATAGGGTTCAACCATTCCAAGACAGAAGGAAGGAATGAAAACCAAACCAAATAAAGGAATCTGATGCTGCCAAACAGAAAGGGGGCACACCACAGGGAAAGCAGGGTAGAAAGAGACATTACTCACTACCTGCACCAAAACGGAAGCAGGCTGACTCAGGACTGTCCCCCCCACCTTTTAAGAGAGAGAGAGAGACAGTAAGAGACAGAGAAAGAATTTAATTTTTCATCTGGACTTTGTTTCTCTGACACTTGGTTATCTATGTGTGCTGGGGTTTGAACCTGCACCCTTGTACTTGCCAGGCAAGTGCTCCAACTGCTAAGCTACTGCTCCAGCCCCAGTACTTCTTACTACCAAGTGAGAAAATGATGTGGTTGGGGATGCAGCTCATGGGTAACACATGTGCTTATTAGTATATGTAAGGCCCCGTGTTCCATCCCTAGTACCACATTAAAAAAGAAAAAAAGGAAATGAGGACACAAACGTGGCACTAACAATATGAGATTTTAAGAAAGGGAATTCCTACACAGTTCTTCATCTCTCCAAATCAATTTACCTGGCCCAAATCTATCTGTTTACTTGAAAATACAAAACCAAACAAAACCACCCCAATAGTTTCACATCCTTGCAAAGGACTCATCTAATCAATTAGCAACCACACCTATCTGCCCACATGCTGTTGGTAATTAAGGTAGAGCACTTTCTCCCTGGGAATAGAGTACAGAAGGGCAGAGCCCCTATGGACCTAACCCAACATGCCAGCCTTTTCATTAGCAGGGAAAACCCTGCCATGCGCTCTCCAAGGACATGGTGGCTGCATCACTGAAGACACCTGTGCGTGAATAGCAGCTACCTCTGCTGAGACAAAAATATGTTGGAGAGGGGGTGTGGGGAGGGAGAATCACTCCTAAGAAGGCCCACAGGCTGTGAGCTCCTCAGTCATTCACGTGAACCTTGGCTTTTCCACAGTAACAATGATGGGTTCTAAAGTAATTTAGAAATAACAGAGCCACGACTTTGGAGAAGTGCAGCAGCTTCGAGCACCAACAACCATATAATCAAACTCCCTCTCTTCCTCTGTGATGAAGTGGCACCTGAATCAAGGCCAGCAGCTCAACCTTCTCTCTCACCCCATGCTGGCCTCTTCAAGGAAAAAGCACCATTGCAAAGGTGAGACAAGAAAATAAATCAAACCATACACTCAAGTTTAACTAAAATTCTGGAGAGGGACACAGAGCAACCACTCCGGGTCTAGGGCCAGCTTCCGGAGAGAGAGCGGAACCAAAAGAGTCCAAGCAAATGCAGACAGGGAGCAGTGGAACATGGTACCAGCACTAGGGTGAAGAGAACACAGCATCAAGGCCAGAGTTCAGCTCCCTGGATGGAAGTGGCAAGTCCCACATGCACACAGACGCCTGGCCTACCTCTGCGGTGCTGGGGTCTTGACAGTCTAGGTTAAGAGCAAGTGGCACACAGAGGGATGCAAAATGAGGACTCCGTTCATTTCACGGGGACAGAATTCACACAGTAAGGATTTATGCCCAAGAACAACTTACTTTTTCTTTTTTGAGGAGGGGGCAGGTGTTCAAGAAAACTAAAGAATTCTAAAGAGTTGCAACATTTCATGTGTGTCACTGAAGGGCAGCCAAACCTAGAAATCCAAACTGTCCTTACTGTGAGGTTTCTACTTGTTGATTACCACTTTCAGCTCTCAGGACTCTGATTTTTCTAAAGGGGTTCTTGAAATTCCAGAAAATGGGAGGAGATAGCAGCAAACCAGAAGCTGGGATAAACGAGGTTTCTAGTTTTCTGTGACTCTGGCACAGCACACTCAGCAGGTGAGTTTACAGCAGCAGCCACTGCATTAGACCACTGCTGCCACTGTGTCACAGGCCAGAGGACAGAAGGAAACGACTGAGGACAGGCTGGACTCTAAATCCAATCTCTGAGCTGTATGTGGAGGCACACGCCTGTGATCTGAGACTCAGGAGGCTGAGGCAAAAGGATTGAAAATTTGAGGCCAGTCTCAGCAACTATCAAGACCCTGTCTCAAAAAACAAAAACAACAAAAAATGAAACAAAACAACAACAACAACAACAAAAAAAAACCAAACAGAAAAAAGGGCTAGCGATGTATTTCAGTGGGAAAGTACCCCTGGGTTCAAACCCTAGTACCCTCCAACATTCAATATGTGAGACTTTTTTTTTTTTTTGTCCCACACTGATAGGAGTTAATCCTAAGAGAACTAGAGGTTCCACATCCTTTATTCACAATGCTGGGGACCAAGTGTTTTGGATTTTGGAATATCTGTACATGTGTGTATGTATGTATGTGTGCATGTATATATATATTTACACACATATATAAAATGAAAATCTGGGGGTTGGGATCCAAGTCTGAACATAAAACTCATTTACATTTCATATATCTTATACATATAGCCTGAAGATAATCTATACAAAACTTTTAGTTAGCCTGTGTTTTGACTGCAACAGGGAACATGGGTCATCTGTGGAGTTTTCCACTGGTACTGTCATGTTTTTGGATGATTTCAGATTTCTGAATTAGGGATACTCAACTTGTACCTTCTACTGTGAGGACAAAAGTGATGCCAGGGTTGCAGGGCTCTCCACAGCCAAAGGCACTCTAACACTCAATGTGGACCACGTGGGTCTGCAGTCTTAAATCAGTGACTCAATGTTTCTAACCCTGTTTCGACCTGTAAAGTGAGGAAGATAGTAAGACCTATTATCTCACAAAGACTGAGTTAATGATGTAAATCAGTTAAATAAAAGCCTAGACAGAGGGGCTCAGCAGTTTCGGTGCTTGCCTGGCATGCATGAGGACCTAGGTTCGAACCCCAGCACCAAGTACACAATGAAGTGTTGGAGCAATGAAAGCCAACATGGAAAACTAAAACAAAATTAATTCTCTTGGGCTGGAGCGGTGGCTTGGTGGTTAGGGTGCTTGCCTGGCATGCACAAGTATGCAAGTTCAAGCCCCAGCACCACGTACCCAACGAAGTGTCTGAGGAATCAAAGTCATATGAAAACCTAAATTTAAAAAATGCTTTTCTCCTTAAAAAAAAAAAAAATTTGATTCTTTGTCCCTCTTTCTAAAAAAAAAAAAGAAGCCTAGACAAAAAAGTGCGCAAAAAATAAATAGTGGTTATTTAGTTTGTAGCTAAAGAAAAACAGCTTCGGAGGCAAGCCATGCCAAGTGAATGGGAACGGCACTTCTATTCTTCAGTAATCAGTCCATTCCTCTAGACCGTTTCCCAACAACTCGGAACAGAGGAATAACTTAGAGGGCCATCCAGGAGGCACCATTACTGAGTCACAGCCTTAGCTAACAGTAGTGAACAAATCTTTAAAAGCAACAGTCTTATCTTCACACAGACCAGTGGACAGAAAGAAAGTAGCATACCAAGGCTAATTCTGGGGGGTGGGGCGGTGGTCTAGCAGTTGGACCTGGGTTCAGATCCCAACACCACATTCACAACTAAATGCTGGAGAAACTAAGGCCAGATGAAAAAATAAAGTTGATACTCTTTCCTCTCTCTCACTGTCCCGCTCTTAAAAAAAAAAAAAAAAAATCAATCTGGATTGAAATGAAAGCCACATGTGAATCTGAAAAGAAATATATGCTTTGTGTAAAGAATAGAGGATTGTGGGGCTTGCTGAGTGATGGGAAATGGAGGTATAATACCCAAAGTCAGTAGGTAGACTCATATTGAGACAAATTAAGCATTTGATTAAACAGTTTTTAAAAAAATCATTTCAAGGGGGGCTGGACCAGTGGCTCAGCAGTTCAGTGCTTGCCTGGCATACACGAAGAAACGAGCTTGAACCCCAGCACCACATATACAACGAGGTGTCAGAACAATGAAAGCTACATGAAAAACTAAATAAAATTGATTCTCTCTCTCTCTAAATGTCCTTCTCTCTTAAAAAAAAATCATGGGGCTGGAGCGGTGGCTCAACGGTTTCAGTGCTTGCCTGGCGAGCATGAGGACCCTAATTCAAACCCCAGCACCACGTATACAACTAAGTGTTGGAGCAACAAAGGCTATGTGAAAAACTAAATAAAGTTGATTCTCTCTTTCTCTGTCTCTCTCACTGTCCCTCTCTCTCTTTGAAAATAAAAATAAAAATAAATCATTGCAGGGGCTGGAGCGGTGGTTCGGAGGTTATGGCGCTTGCCGGCATGCATAGGTATGCAGGTTCAAACCCCAGCACCCACGAATACAACTAAGTGTCAGAGCAACAAAAGCCATGTGAAAAACTCAATAAAAATTAATTCTCTCTCCCTCTCTCTCACACTGTCCTTCTCTCTTAAAAAAAAAAAAAATCATTGCAAGGGCTGGAGTGGTGGCTCAGTGGTATGACGACTATCTGGGCATGCATGAGGACCCTAGTTCAAATCCCAGTACCATATACACAACTAAGTGTTGGAGCAATGAAAAACTAAATAAAATTGATTCTTTCTCTGTATCTTATTCTCCCTCTCTCTCTTTAAAAAATAAATAAATATGGGCTGGAGCGGTGGCTCAGTGGTTTCGGCGCTTGCCTGGCAAGCACGAGGACCTGGGTTCGAACCCCAGCACCATGTACACAACTAAGTGTTGGAGCAACTAAGGCCATGTGAAAAACAAAATAAAGTTGTTTAAAATAAATAAATAAATAA
>PVKS010042454.1:0-15453 GCA_004027875.1 Aplodontia rufa | reverse complement strand
ATGAGTAAAATCAGCTTAACCCAGAGATCTAAGGGTCGATTGTCTCCACTCATCTGTGGAGGTGGGGACTAGACCCTGGACAATGAGAAAGTTGGTCTAGAAACATGAGTTAAATTCAGATAAGATGTAATGCTTTACAATTTAATACTATTTTTAGAGTTATAATGGGAAGGGGAAGGGAGGGATAAGGGAGGGTAATAGGGGGAGGCACTCTTGGGGATAATTGCAATGTCCAGAATATATACACATCTTATACACATTTTATATTGTTTTGTTAAAATCTTGTAAGGTTGCTCAAAAAAAAACTTTGTCTGGGGTTGGGGATTTAGCTCCGTGGCAGAGCGCTTGCCTAGCACGCACAAGGCCCCAAGTTCGGTCCTCAGCCCTGAAAAACAAAACAACAACAACAAAAAACTTTGTCTTGCAATACTCTATATTCCACTTTCCATCATTTTATTCCATTGTGTGTCTTTGCATAGCTTCTTTACTATGGAGAGGCCATTATGTTTATGATCTTTTTGATAATCTCCCGTTTGTTTTCTACTAGTTTCTATTGTAAGTCATTTTCATAAATGTATTGTTCTTCTGGATATTTATAATGATGTCTTCTTATTTATGCAGATTTTGAAATAATTGAAATAAAACTCTTCATTCTTTTTAAATGATGAAATGAGGAAAGAGATATCCAGGCTAACTTATAGTGTTGTGGAAAGAGATTTCTTATCTCTCTCTCTCTCTGTCTCTGTCTCTTTCATTTGTCTAATTTGAAGCAAGGGACATCTTTTTGTATTTTTTTTTTTTTTAAGAAAGAAGGTCAGAGAGAGAGAGAGAATCATTTTTTTTATTTTTATTTTTGAACAACCATACAAGTTTTTAACAAAATACTATTAAGTGAGTATAGATTCTAGATATTACAATTACCCCCAGGAGTGCCCTCCCAATTACCCACCCTTATCCCTCCCTTCCCCTTCCCCCCATATCTCTAAAAAAGGATTATGTTGTATAACATTACAACTTTTCTGGATTTAACACATGATAATAGACCAACTTTCTCACTGGCCAGGGTCGAGTCCCAACCTCCACAGATGAGTGGAGACATTCAACACTTAGTTCTCTGGGTTAAGCTGATTTTACTCAGCATGATCTCTTCCATAGCCATCCATTTACCTTCAAAGGCTGCAATATCATTGTTTCTAATTGCTGTGTAAAATTCCATGGTATAAATGTACCATGGTCTTTGGATCCATTCTTCCAGTGAGGGACATCTGGGTTGTTTCCACAACCTAGCAAGAGTAAATTGTGTTGCTATGAACATCGATATTGCTGTGTCACTATAATGTGCTGATTCTAAATCCCCTGGAAAGATACCCAGGAGTGGAATAGCAGGTCATATGGTGGGCTCATCCCTAGTTTTTTAAGGATGAGAGAATCATTTTTATTGAGTTTTACACATAGTTTTCATTGCTCTGACAATTAGTTGCGTACATGGTGCTGGGGTTTGAACCCATGTACTTGCACATCCCAGGCAAGTGCTGTAACCACTGAGCCACTGCTCCAGCCCCAGGGCACATCTTTTTTATATTTACTTAAATAGTGATAGTTACATACATTATTTCACCCCAATTGCCAGTAAGTGTTCATCTTGTTAAATGCCACTTGGATGAGATAAAATTTTTCACTTATTCTGGTGTCTGATCCTCTAAACTTTCAGACTCATAAAGTGATATTGGCTAAATTATATTGTTATATTGTGCAAATGTACAAACACATAAGAACACATCCCATCAGTATGAACAACTATAATGTACTAACAGAAAGAGTGAAAAAAAAAGAATAAAACAAAGATCACTTATAAAATTCCCCCAAATATGAGGAGATACACCAATCCTGCACTTGGAATACCTAATATTTGGTGACAAAATAACCATAATATAATTCCCAAGTTCCCAGTGTCCTTATTTCCAAGTGAACACACCACTTATGCCTTCACTTTTCCTTTCTATTCTTGTACATTTGCAGTCCTAGAACGGGTATAGAATGGGTATAGAAAGGCTGCTGCGTTTGCGTGTGGTGGATAGGCAGCATATTCTGTCTGCCTCCAAAAGTGGAGGAGTGACTACCTGGTTTTGTTGTTTGACAGAAATGAGATAGTGAGGAGAGGTAAAATAACTTCCTACCCTATTTATTTTTTGTTTCATAAAACATGGTGTGTGAAGCTACAAGCGTATGTTTCTTAATCTAGCACCTGGAGCTGGATAGTAATTGGAATTTCCAGACTTAAGTAATAGGTTTTCTATCAGTCTTCATTTTTGGGAGGTGTGAATTTTCATCTTGTGCTGTTTCTTCATAGGTATTTTAGTGATAAATTGGAGAGGCTGCAGCAGAAGTTCCCAACCAGATGCACTTTAAGCTGGAAAAAGAGTGTGTTCTTTATGTTCACACGTGTCCTGCAGCCAAAGTGTGCTATCAGACTCCTCTGGAGTTTTGAATGTTTTTTTCCCCAACAGGACCAACCCTGATTCAAAATCTTTAAAGCTTATGGACTGGAAAGTGATCAGATGCAAAGCACAAGGCCTGTGTGCTTCATTATTAGTGCTGGATTTAACGAGCTATGTGAAAAAAAAATAACACCTCATCATTGTAGAATGTTTAGCACAAAGACAATTAGCATAGGGAGATGTCCGACCTAATCTGAGGCTCTAGCAACTTTTGAGGATTAGTTTAATTGTTCAGTGTGCTTTCCAGAGTTGAGCACTGGAATTTCTGCCTGGTTTGGTCTCCACTTTAGATGAAAAACTAGAGCATGAGCAATCAGAAGCACAAATGCCTAGGTCATGTTCAGTGCATGCTGATTAGATCAAATACATTTTTATCATAGGTTCTGATTTATTTTATAACTTGAAAAATAACAGATTGCAAATAAATGAAGAAGTCACTAAGTGAAAAATGCTTCATCAGCATAGCACATCTGTGGAGCAAATGTGGGAAGCAAGCAAGAGAAATCACAGGGATTGCTGACAGGGACCATTCATTTCTTTTCTCCCAGAAAGGAGGATTAATTTTGCTGCTCAGATTTTGAAGGATGAATTGTCAATCTTCACACCACACACACACACACACACACACCCTACACATATGCACATAGGTGCACAAGGGCCGTTGTGGGTTTCTTGTCCGCCTGCTCCAAATTTACGTTACCTTAAACAAAAGCCTGAAGTCTAATGACTTAGTTTGTGTAAACTTCCCTCTACAAGGCAGCTGGGGGCACATGTATGGGTGACTTAATTCTAAGGTTGAATACTCATTATATGTTGAGCATCCTTAATCCAAAAATCTAAAATTTGATATGCTCTGAAATCTGAAATGTTTGAATGCCAGCATCACACCACAAGTGGAAAATTCTATACCATGAAATGTTGTTTCAAGATTAAAATTATTTAAAATAATGTAAAAAAAGTGCCTTCAGTCTTTGTGTATAAGGTGTTTATGAAATAAATGAATTTCAAGTTTAGATTTGGGTCCCCTCCCCAAGATACCCAATTATGTATAAGCAAATACACTTCTGGTCTCAAGAATTTTGAATAAGGAATACTCAAAATGTAGCAGTAAGGAGAAATAAGTCTGTGGCAATGGTTCAACTATAAGAAGAGAAATAGATTGAGTCAAGAAGACTCTACTCTATTTAAGTCTTTTTAAGCCTATGATGCTTTAGATCCAAAAACTGCATTCTTGAACTTGGATGTGATAGACTTCAATTATGTGGCCCATCATAGTTGGCTCTTCCTGCTCTTCTCTACATAAAATCCATTTTCTTCTCCTTTATTTTCCCTCTAGAACAATTATTTCCAATTGAGCTTTCTCCTATTGCAGAAGTGTTTTACATGTGTACTATCTAATAAGATAGCAGTAGCCATGTGTATCTATTAAGCACTTGATATGTGCTTAGTACAACAGAAGAACTGAGCTATTAAATTTATTTAACTTTAATTAAAATTTAAATAGCCTCATGAGTCTAGTGACTGCCATCTTGGACAATGCACCTTTAGATCCTTAAGGGTAGCCACTATTCCAGTAGCATCACTTTAAAACTTTTATATATTCAGCATCTTTTACTCCAAATTAGACATACTGAATCTGAATTTTCAGTTTAACAAGATCTCTAGATGGCCTGCATGTTCTGTAAATTTCAAGAAGCACTGCTCTACATAACTACTCATGCTTCAAATTCAAGTCATGTTGAGGGTTCAGAATACTTTTAGGAACCCTTATAAATGTTTTGATTTCTTTTAAAATCATAAAGAAAATTTGTATTTCCAGGAAGAAAATGTTTTAAAATATAACATTTTATAAATATCCATCTTTATACAAACACAGTTCTAAGTTATTACATATGTAATATAGTCTTCATAAATGGAGGAAGAGGTTCATAAGTCACAAGTGCTTAGGACACATGAAAGTCACAATGTGGTCCTATTGGTAATATCTTTACATATCTAATCTAACTCAGAATTATCTCTTCCAAGCTCTTTTGGTGTGTTGATTATTCTTATCACATTGGCTAAAATTAGAGGTGTTCTTCAATTTCCTTGGAGGATTGGTTCCAGGAACCCCAGAGGATACCAAAATCTATAGAGGTTCAAGTCCCAAACATTAAAAATGGTGTCATTTGTGTGGGCTGTATGTAATACTCTCATATACCTTATAACATCAGTAGATTACCAATGCAATGTAAATGCATGTAAGTACTTACTGCATTGTTTAGAAAATAAAGACAAGAAAAATTCCATACGTTTTCAATACAGGTACAATTTTTTCAAAGTATTTCAATCTGAAGTGAGTTGGATTAACTAACAGAGAACCTGTGGATAGGAAAGGCTGAATATGTTTTATTTGCTCCCTAAAGATAAGAACAATGTCTTGATCTGTTTCTGTAGCACAGAGTCTGTAGCACTGTCATGCACTTGTTGCTAAGTAAATGTAGAAAAGAAGGGAGAAAGGAGGAAGGGTGGCAGGAATAGAGTCTGATAGATTCAGTAGTTCACTTCATTGGAGAAACCAAATTTTTTTGGTGGGAGGGGATACTGGGGATTGAACCCAGGGCCACTTAACCACTGAGCTACATCCACATCTACTTTTTATTTTGAGATAGTGTCTTGCAAAGTTGCTTAAGACCTTGCTAAATTGTTGAGGCTGGCCTTGAACTTGCATTTAATCCTCTTGCATCAGCCTCCCAAAATGCTAAAATTACAGGCATGGCCACCACACACAGTGAGAAACTAAATTCTTTCAGCCATTTTCCTCAAATTGATTTTGATAAAATGAAAAATAAAATCTAATCATCTAAGTCCTTATAAACAAGTTTCACATTGGAAGGTGTGCAGTTGTTGTTATCTTTTCTTCCAAAGAACTGAATAATATACAATGGGGTAAATATTTGAGTCCTCTTTTTCATTTCACTGACAAATTGCTTCCACTTTTGAGTGGCCCATTTTGCTTTTAATATCTTAATTTCCTATTGGTAAAAGAAGATAATGAAGAGCTAACTCATTAAATTTTTACTTTTACAACATGTTATAGAGGATAAAGCCAAATGAATGAGTTAATGTGAGACTGATCACACAGTTTCAAACTCAGGCTCTCTGACACCATGGTCTGAGCTGAATCATTATACTGTCTGAGATAAGCAGGTGAATCTTGATTAGTGATATGGGCTGCAGTTTGTCCCCTGAACTTTCATATGTTGGAATTTCTAGTCCCCAGTACCTCAGAATGTGAGAGTTTGCAAATAATATTTTTAAAAAGTAAAGTTAAAATGTCATCCTTAAGGTGGTCCCTAACCCAACATATCTACTGAATTTCTAAGAAGAGGAAATTAGGGCACAGAAATTTACAGAGCAAGTGAAAACAGGGAGAAGGTGGCCCTCTACAAGCAAAGGACAGAGACTTCAAGAAAAAAAAAACCAAAATAACTTTGCCAACACATTGATCCTGGACATCAGCCTCGGGAATTGTAGGAATATCTTTTGTTTGAGCCACCCAGTATGTGGTACTTTGTTGTGATAGCCCTAGAAAGCTAGTTCATACAGCATGAAACATCTTTTATAATAATGAATAAATGTTACTACTAAAATATGCAAATAAAGGTTCTCCTTTATTTTTTCCATACTTCATTTAATAAATGCTATCTTCTATCATGTAAAAGCAGTGTGTTGGTTGCAGAAAAGGATACAAAGAATTGATTAGATAAGTCTAGATGATTATAACATAATTCAATATTTATTTGATTTATTTTTCAGCTGCCTTCACCAGAATGTAGACTCTATGAAAGTAGAATATGTTGAGTCAATACTTGTGGAGTGGATGAATGATTGAGCAAGATAATTGAATAAGGCTTATTGTTTGGGTTGTGGGATGGTTTTGCAATTAAAGAAGTCTGGTTAAAATAAGAAATTGTTATTTTCACTGTTTTTTTAGAATATCTTCTTTGTTCTTATTTTTCAGCATATCTTCCTGGCACCATACTTCAACAAAACACCAAGAAATTTCTCCTTCTCTACACCAAGCTAGTTGAATACATTCTCTCTTGACTCCTTCTTGATTCCTCCTTCCTCCCATCTTCTTTAAACTTTTGGATTAGTTTTCTCCTTCCTTCTCCAGCTTCATGGGTTTCTCTTTATGTGCTTTTTTGATGTAACATTATAAAATCTCTGTCTCTCTGTGTGGTAGTGGAAAAACAGTGGGTAGAGGAGGAAGTGAGATGGGATAAAATTGAGCTGGACTTACTTTAGTGGGCTGGGTGAAGAAAGTTTTGTGAAAACTCTCATGTTATAATTTGCATTTTACAAAAGAAGAAACCTGTCTTCAAGGAGCCTATAATCCTACAAGAAACAAAAGACATCGATGAAAATGACAGTACTAAAGTAGACATGATCATTTCCTAGTAGTATACTTAGATTCTGTGTTTCAGTTGCTATAAAACAAATGACTCCCACATTTAACAGTATGAAAGAACAAATATTTATGACCTCACAAACTGGGTAGTTCAGGAATCTAGATCAGTATGCTCATGTGGTTACTTTCAGGATTCTGTTCTTCACAGACTAGTAGACTGAGTTCTTTGAAGTGTGGCCTTCTCCATAGAACAGCTAACAACATGGCAACAGGCTCCTCTCTGAGACAGGAAGCCTGAAAGTGAGGGAGAAGAACAAGAGAAGAAGGTCAGTCTTTCTGTAACCTAATCTCAGAAGTAACAACCTCTCACTATTGCCTTACACTATTTGTAAGAAGCAAGCTGCAAAGTACACATCACAACTGAGGGGCAGGCATTACACAGGGCATGCATAGCAGTAGGTGGGGCTCATGAGGCCACCTCAGAGCCTACCTGCCATACTCTAGTTGTCCCTTGATAAACACTTATTGAATGAATAAGTGCAATGTGAGAGACACACATAAGGGGGTAAAACACTTGGGGAAGGAAAAGGTCACAAAGAAAGCTTTTATTGGACCTCTACAGTCTAGGATTAGATTTGTGCCATAAACAAGACATATGCATATTAACTGGAGCAATCAGGCAAAAGAAAAAAATCAAAGGGATAAGAATAGGAAAAGAGGAAGTCAAACTATCACTTTTTACTAATGACATGACCCTATATCTGGAAGATCCAAAAACTCCACAAGAAAACTTAACTGAGTTTATAAACAGATTTAGCAAAGTGGAAGGCCGTAAGATCAACACCCATAAATTAATAGATTTCTTATATGCTAACAATAATAGGGCAGAAGAAGAAATAAGGTAACCAATCCCATTCACAATATTCTCAAACAGAATAAAATTCTTGGCAATTAATCTCACCAGGGAAGTAAAAGACCTCCATAATGAGAATTATCAAACACTGAAGAGAGAAATTGAAGACCTGAGAAGATGGAAACATGTTCCATGTTCTTGGTCATGCACAATTAATATAATTAAAATGGCCATTCTGCTTAAGGCACTATACAGTTTTAATGCAACCCCATCAAGGTACAAATGTTATTCTTCACAGACATAGAAAAAACAATCCTCAAATTCATTTGGAACAACAATAAAAAACCCTGATAGCCCAAACATTACTAAGCAAGAAAGACAAAACAGGTGGTTTTGCAATATCAGATCTAAAATTATACAATAGAGCCATAGTAACAAAAACAGCAAAGTACTGGCATCAAAATAGGAATGAAGACCAGTGGAATAGGATAGACAACTCTGAGACAAACCCACAAAACTTTAAGCATCTGATATTTGACAAAGGGGGTGAAAATATAACAAGGAGAAAGACAGCCTATTTAATAAATGGTTCTGGAAAAAATAGGCATTTGCAAGAAGTTGAAATTAGATCCTTATTTCTCACTGTGCACAAAAATCAAATCAAGATGGATCAAGGAACTAGGAATTAAACCAGATACCATACAACTGCTAGAAAAAAAAAATTAGAAGCAACACTCCAGCATGTGGAAGTTGGCAACAACTTCCTCAATAAGGCTTCCAAAGTGAAAGAATTAAAGACAAGAATCAGTGAGTGGGATACCATTAAATTAAATAGCTTTTGTTCAGCCAAGAAATTGGTCAAAACTGTCAAGAGAGAACCTACAGAATGGGAGATAATCACGGCTTGTGATTCCTCAGATAAGGGACTAATATTTAAAATTTACAAAGAACTCAAAAAACTTAGTATCAAAATCACAAACAATCCAATCAATAAATAGCCAGAGAGCTAAACAGAAAATTCTCAACAGAGGAAATCAAGGAAGCCAATGAATGCATGAGAAAGTATTCTAAATCATTAGTAATTACAGAAATGCAAAACAAAACTACACTAAGATTTCACCTTACTCTAGTCATACTGGCAAAGATGAAGAATAAAAACTGTAAGGAATGCTGGCGGGGTTTTGGGAAGATAGGAACACTAACACACTGTTGATGGAACTGCGACTAATACAGCGACCCTGGAAGGCAGTGTGGAGACTCCTTAAATAATTAGGGATGGATCCACTGTACAACCCAGCTATCCCTCTTCTAGGTATTTTCCCAGAGGAGTTAGAAATGGGAATTACAGTGACACAGCAAAATCAATGTTCATAACAGCTCAATTTACAATATCTAAATTATGGAATCAACCCAGAAGCCCCTCACTGGATGAATGGATCCGAAAGCTCTGGTACATATATACAATGGGAGTTCTACTCAGCTATTAAAAGCAACGATATTGCAGTATTGAAGGCAAACAGATGGCAATCATGCTAAATGAAATTAAACCCAGAGACTCAAGGGTCAAATGTTTTCCCTCATTTGTGGAGGCTAGAGCAAAACCCAAACTTGTGTGAAAGATTGTCAAGCTTGTATATTAGACCCACCAAAGGTGTAGCAACACTCAATCTAGGAGAGCAATAGATATGTAGGGGAGGTAGAGGAAAGGAGGAAGATGGGAGTATGGGTGAGGGAGGGATCTAGGAAGATAATCAACAATGTAATATGTACTTTATGCCCCCCCACCAAAGCCAAATAATACCTGTGCAATCATTTAATAAAGGAAAACTCACGTAGAAATTTATACCTATTTTAGGAGGGAAATGTAGAAAAACAAGAGACTTTTGGGTGTGGACAGTGGGTGAGTGACTCTGGATTATGATCAGATGCATATCTTATTGTTCCTTTATATGCATTTATGTTTGTACAACAACTCAATTCCCTAAAAACAAACATTCGTAGGTAAGTAAATAACATCAATGGGAGTCTTGAAGAAAGAAAATAATGTCCAAGAAAAATATTAGATTATTAGATTTAATCTCTTACAGGTGTTACTTCTGTTCACCATAAGGACATGTTTTATATTCTAGAGCAATTGCCTAGAATATAATGACCTCACAAACTGGGTAGTTCAGGAATCTGAACTACCCAGTTCAGATCTGAAACAATTGCGTTTTATTCTTGATTGAGGGTGGTGACTATGTTCAGAATTTCTGCAAAGAATCTAAAATTCACAAAGAGAATTACTTCCTGAAGAAAACTACAGTTCCTAAGACATTTCTTCAAATCCAAAGATAAAAAAAAAAAAAAAAAAAACCAAGAGCAAATGTCACTGTATTCATTTAGTTGGTGTCCTGGATTTTGAAAGCCATCCCTGCTCACTCCTCCTCTCTTGCCCCACAGCTCCATTAATGTACCTGCCAGAGAATAATTTTTTAACACAACCTTCAAACTTTTCAGACCTGTCCAGAAATAGACACAATTCAGATTGCTTTAGGAGTTAAAAAATGAAAAGATAAGTGATTCACAGTGACACAGGTCTTTAGCTATGCAAGAAATAATCAAATTAGGTAGCAAGGGCAGATTTTATATGAACGTTCTCCCTACAAAATTGCCCGAGTCTGACAGAAAGCACCAAGACTTCGTTTTATACTAAAAAGGCTAGTAGGGCATTCAGAATCAAAAAGGAATAACTTTTTCTAAGAGCAATTTTTGTATTTCCTTGCCTGTTACTTGCTGTCAATTATGGTAGGGATAGAATAAGATAACGGCCACATGTACCTATGCAGGGACAGATGTATCTATGTATAAGGAAATCTAAAGTATGTGCACTTGGTAAAAAAAAATAATAATAGCCAATACTGACTCCTTAAAAGCATTCAGCTCTGTATGTCTCAGGTAAGTTCCTGAATTAAATATAAATGCTTTAAAGTCTATGGCTTTTTTAAGTTGCTTGGGTGATTGAGAAAAAGGATAATTGAGAACAACAATTAAGAATTATCTTTTCTATTTGTCACATTTTTAAAAAAAGAATCATTCCTTCTTATTGAAAAATCAGGGCAAATTTAAAAGTTATACTTTGAGTCATTTATGAATGTGGTAAAGTCTGAAATCTTAGCTTTAAAAAATGTTTTGACATTTGTATTCATCTGACTTTTCAGTCTATTACTTTAATACCATCAGAAAGTGGAGGGAAATCTAAACATTTTAAATGACTGTAAAGGAAAGGCACACGAATTATCTGTTTCCAGGAGTTGTAGAAACACTCCTGCTCAATGGTGCAATGTTGTGATTCTGCGTTGGTGGCTGCAGGGGCAGGAGTGGGTAGGTGAGGGGTGGAGAAGGGGGGGGCACATGAAAGTGGAGCTATGCTATCCTGAACTCTATTTTATCTGTCTTTCTCCCTTATTTACTTTCTTTCCTGCTACAATATACCACCCACATTCTTCTTCAGAATGAAGGAGCAGCTGAGAATCCTGTCAGAAGTTGCCCTGTTTGTGCTGGTGCCTTAAGTTCTAACAGTGGTTTCATCTGAGGTCATGCCTCACAGATGGAGAATCTACAACCAAACACTGATCAACACAGGGTATAAAGTTCCCTAAATTCCAAATCTGAGGAGCAGTATCAGCCCTCAGGGTGAGCTGATGACTTAACTGGAACTCTAAGACTGCTCCATCTTGACCTCAGTCCAATCAGACTTCCCCTCCCTTCTACTCACATTGTGGATCCCATGAAAACTTCCTATTAAATCTCCTGTGTTTTAATCTCCTCAGGGTTGCTTCTCCAAGGACCTGATCTGCAATACCCCTAAAATGAATGACTAAAGACATCATTAAGTAATTTTCATGAATATTCTACAAATTATGGACTGGCCATATCAAAAATGAAGAGCTGTTCTGAAATGAGTTCTTACATTCAAATGTTGTCCATTCTAACGAGAAAGAAATGGTTAGGGAATATATAAAAAGTAAGACAGACGCATTGGACAAATAAAAGTCATCATTTTGCATAGAACTGTGTATGTCACTTATGATTTATTTTAGCCCTTCAATTCCCTTATAATCTAATGAAAGAGGCAAAGTTAATGAAGAAGCCAATGAATAACTAATGTATTTCAGAATGGGTAGTTGTAATTAATTTTATGTAGAACCATGTAGTTTATAATAAACTTTCATGTGCATTATCTTATTTAACCATTAAACCACTGCTAGAGGTGAGGTTATTAGAACAAGCCGATATGTGAAAAAGTACACTCGGAGAGTGTAATTGATCTGGCCCACAGTGAGTTAGAACAGAGCTTAATATATTCAGAGTGCAGAGGAAATGAGAACAGCCTCCCTCAGTTGCTTTTGTCACTTGTTCATTCTCTGTCTTGACACCGGATTGATGTGGCCAGGATTGTCATGTGTTCCGGATACCATAATCAGTCTTTGTGCATTTCTCCTTTGATAATAGGTGTAAAAAAGAAGAAAAGTTTCTGAGCCAGTCTTGTTCATCCTCTATTTCTAATAGTATGTTTACCTTTTTTTCAATATTTCGTTGAATTTTTTCAGCTTTTACTCCTGTTTATCCCTTCATTAACTGTCTCTTCTCTTACAATTTTAAGCCAATACTGTTCAATAGAACGTCCCATAAAAATGGTTAACATTCAATATGCCAATCAGTCCATTAGTCACTAGTCACAAGGCTATTGAGCACTCAAAAATGTAGCTGTGTGAATAAGAAGCTGACGTACTAATTCAGGATTAATTTATTTAAATTTAAATAGCTAGCATAGCCAATGGCTAAGGAATTAGACAGTCTAATCTAAGTTTTCTCTACCAATAGACCGCAGGTGCCTCTGAAGTCTCCCACCTGCTTCCTCCAATACTGACTTCTCACCTATGAAGGGATGCAATTCTGCATTGTCTGTTCGTAGCCTGCTCTTTCCTGTTCAGGAAAGATTAGGCACTTCCCACTGATCACTTCTGAAGATGGGAATGCTCTGAATGTAGATATACCAGTAGTATTGACAGGCACCTGTTGCCAGGGTAGGGACTGTGGTCAAAGAGAAAATTGGGTCTCTGGATGGCACTATATTTGAAAATATTATAGAAATACTCTGAAATTCACTTTGATTTGCTTCTTATAGTACGAACAAGGACAACAACAAAAAGGGCTCTTTAAACCTTTCCTGAGTGTGTAGGTTTTACATATGAGTAGTTCACTGTCACACCAACAAATGACTTTACATCTCTGAATCATACATTGCCTTCTCTGATTAGTAAGCCTTCTTAAAATGTGTTCCTATCTAAACTCAGAATATAATTTTGCCTTGTGTTACTTGGTCAGGATTGATGACGCATTTCTATGGATCTTCATAACTGTCTACTGCCTTGCTCATTGCTGCCTAAAATGGAATATGTATCTCTGAATAAATTCCTAAATTGCAAATTCTTGAAGAACAGGATCGTGCTACAGGCATCTCTGGATCCCTAGGTACTAAACAGGATGCCTAGCACGTAGAAGGATTCCAACAATTCTTCATTGAATTCAAACATAGACCTGGGCTCTGAAAGTCATACCCTTCAGGACATTTTCTTGAGGTCCCACTCCAAGTAATGTTGTTCTAGATAAAAATTCCTTCCACATACTGTCTTAATTGCTCTCCCATCAATGCCAATGTAGATTACATTTAAATAAACATGAGTCCCAGGACATTTGTTTATTGATTTATTTCTCTGTGCATATGTTCTTGCTGCATTTTATTTGTCTCTGGTATGATTCATTTCTGGTATATATTTATTTTTACTTCTCATAAATAGCTAAACAACAGAAGCAATGTTATCTAGTAAATATCTTCAACAATCAAAAGGCATTATTATATGGCTCAACATTGTCTTTTTAATCTGTGTGTCCTTCCTTTTGCCTCCACCTCCTTTATTTTTCATCACTAGCGTTAATTATGCCAATAAATCCCACGATGAAACTTGCACCAATGTAAATTCTCTATAATTATTATCTCCTGCATATGCTAGGTGCATCTAAATTCACAAAAGCTCAATATGCATTTGACAAGTTATTAAATACTAAACCAAAATGTGCTTTGACACCCACATATGTGAACTGCTGCAGTAAATAAGAGGGTTTGACGATGAATGCTCTTTATCCTGTTTGATTATTTCAATTAAACTGCTTCAGATGGTGAATTTAAAACATTCATTTTCCCAATTCTAGCTGCCTTTCCTTGGTATTTTGAACATGACTCTTAGACCCATTTAGTGCAGGGCATGATGCTATATTGAATATTTTTCTAACATCAAATTTGACTTTCAGTTGCAATCAGATTTATTTCATTGTGTGTTGTTATTATATTGTTAAAAGAGAAGCCCTGTCATTACTCCTTCAGAATCTGGAGAAGTTTGGTGATCTGCAGGAGTGACATTTAAAATATTTTAACACTTAGTGTGATACTGACTAATCAAAATAACCATCTATAGGAGCTCCAGGACTGACTTCTGGAAGCTCCCTGCTGGGGCAGATTTTAACAGTTTAGCTGCAGGGGAATTCTTGAAAATGTTCAAGGCAAGGACAGGCAAAGCAGCCAAGGCAATGATGGGAATCACCTTCAGGGTCAGAACCACAGCTATTTACCAATTGGTATGGAGTAGTTCCCTACCATTGTATACCAAATGACCATCAGCCTTGCAAATGTCTTTAATTAGGAGGCAGCAAAGAAAATAGCTATACAGACATTTTGAATATGTTTCAAAAGAGCTAATTTTTGTCATGCTCTAAACTCTTTTGATTTGCACAGTTACATTTGTCATTAAGCAATTACAAAGAGGGCATGTTCTGCTTGGGGCGAACTTAATCCTCTTATTCGGAGAGATAGATAATGGGCTGACAGGAAGCTGAGAGATTTGAACAGTTGGACTCACCTTTCAGGACCAAGGTCAGAAGTTGGCAGGCTTTTCCTAAACGATCCTTCTCCCTGAGTCCAAGTGAGAAATTGGAGTGCACTCAGCAGGACAGATGGAGGGAGTGAGGGAAAAATATTCCAGGAAGAGGGAACAGTATGTGCAAAGGCAGGGAAGTGAGAAGGACCATGTCAGTACAAGTTCAGTCAAGCCTCAAGTAGGTTAGACTGGTCAGAGGGGTGGGAGGTAAAGGATCACAGGTGGATTTGGCAAGATGCAATGCTGGAATGGAGCATGAGAGGTGGGTATACAAACTTTATTAAGGAGAGAAAAATGTTCATTTATTCCAGGAAAATAATGATATAAGCATTTGGAGACAAGGAGAAGAAATTTGTTTTAATCCAGAGGAAAATATTAGATCTTTGTGAGCTTTGAATGGAGCTCAAAGGAGAAAGTCTTTTGTGGAGAGAAACTAAAGGTACCCTCTTTTGTTTGTAAAAATCAGAACATTTCACAACTTTTGTTATAGGAGGTTTCCTACAGAAGCTTTTTATAACCACCACAAGACCTTGTGGAAATACCGAAGTGAAATTTTACAGTAGGGTCAAATCCCATTTAATGTGTGTGTGTGTGTGTGTGTGTGTGTGTGTGTGTGTGTGTGTGTGTTTAAGGTGTCTTTAGTCACGAGGCTAAGACGTTGGAGGCAATCATACAGTCCTAAAATTATCTATGTGATTACTTCAATCTGAATCATAACTGAGGCCACTAATG
>PVKS010042453.1:0-15391 GCA_004027875.1 Aplodontia rufa | reverse complement strand
TCTTCTTCTTCTTTTCTTCTTCTTCTTCCCCTTCCCCTTCCTTTTCCTCTTCCTCTTCTTTTTGTTTTAGGAGTGCTGAATTGGGCTTGAAACCTCCAGCGTGGTCCTGCTGCTGGGTCCAGCAGACAGCTGCTGGACCTGGGCTGGATCTCCCTTTCCTCTCTCCTTCTCCCACTCCTTCTGGGAGCAGAATCAGGCAGGACCTTGCAGATATAGTGGTTTCCCCTGTCTCCGCGTCTGCTTTCTGGGCGCCAAAATCGGGCAGAGCGGTGAATCGGAAAGCAAAGCTGCGGGAGGGGCGGGTGGGGACTGCGAGTGAGTGGGGAGGGGGTTGCGGGAGCCGGCGAGGTGACCAGCAGCTCCACCCCGCGGAGTCTGTGCTGGGATCCTGTGAGAGAGCAGTCTCAGCCTTAGACTATTTTAAGCAGAGCTTCAGGAGGCAGTCTGTTGGGAGATCAGAAGACAAGAATGCCAATAGAAATGTGGATAGCAAAGACTGAGCTCCTGAGGTTTCAGAGGTGAATGAGGATTCTATTTGAAATTGGACTAGAGGACATTTGTATTGTACTCTGGCAAAGAGCTTGTACATTTTGCCTGTTTCCTGAGAGTTTATGTGAGGCTAACTTTAAAGACTACAGACTAATTAATCTGAAGGAGGAAATTTCAAGACAGTACAGCATTCAAGCAGTGGCATATATTTTGCTGGAATCTTTTATCCAGGTTTACGGTGAGAATTGGGGGCAGAAAATAGAACTGAAGGATTTTAAAAATTTAGTTTGGCCAGAAAAGTGCATGTGAATTTGGAGCCAAGGAATAGTGATTGTTAGAGAGATCATAACTATTAAAGAGATGTTAAGCACTTTGCATGGAGACACTAGGAAAGATGACTCGAGGACATCTCAGGAATTTGCAAGACCTCACTCATTGCAGGCTCAAGGGCATGAGTGAAAACTCCTTTAAGGGACAGTGGGGGAATCCTTCTCACACAGGGGTGCCCAGAAAGTTGTTTCCCCATAATTTGTTTCACTGTGTTCAACCACTCAAGCAAAGAGAGGCCGTTGCAGCCTTGGCCCAAGGCAAGCCTGGTACTGTTTGAGCTGGTGGCAGAACTTGACAGTGTCTACAAAGTGCTGGTTCTTGAGGAATGCAGGATGCTGGAGTCAGGGAGTCATGGAGGCCCTGCCAAGATTTCAAAGGAAGACCTGGGAAGCCAGGCAAAGTATGGCAGCGTCAGAATCCCTGTGGGCAGTCCCTGAAAGAGTGATAGGTGAAGCTGTGAGCAGGAAAATGAAAATGTAGTAGAGATCCCCAGGATTAAGAGATACCAGTAATATGGACTGTCTACTGAGGAAAGCTGCTTATTTCAGAGAAAATCAGGCTAAGAGGGCACTGCAACTGGTAAGGCCAAAGAGTCAGAACTGGCCAAGCCCTTTGGAGAGAACATCTTGCCACCATGTATCCCAGATGCCAGAGATGGAGCTACAGGATTGTTCCCCAGCTGGGTTTCAGTCTTGTTTTGGTCCCTTCACTTCTTTGTATGTCCCTGTTCCTCCCTTTTGGAATAGCAATCTTTACTCTGTATCATTGTATGTTGGATATACGTAACTTGCTTTTAATTTTTACAGGGGCTCACAGCCAAAAGTTTTCCTTTAATCTCAGATGAGTCCTTGAACTTGGACCTTTGAACAACGATGGAGCTGTTAAGACTGTGGTGACTCTTGGAGATGATCTAAATGCATTTTGCATTGTGAGATGAACATGAGCTTTCAGGGACCAGGGGCAGATGTTATGGCTTGTATACGAAGTATCCCCCAAAAGTTCCTGTGTTAATGCAGGAACATTCAGAGGGATAATGATTAGATTATCAGAGCTGTAACCTAATCAGTCCATCCTAGTTTGAATTGATTGTGTGGTAACTGTCAGCAGGTGAGGTGTGGCTGGAGGAGGTGAGTCACTGGGGACATGCCCCCGCAGTGTTCATCTTCCCTGTGGCCCCTTCTCCCCTCTCTCTGTTTCCTGCCATCATGTTCTGAGCTGCTTTCCTCTGCCACATTCTTTGGCCATGATGCTCTGCCTCACCTCTGGTCCAGAGCAACAGTCTGTTGACTATGGACTGAAACCTCTGAAACTATGAGCCCAAAATAAACTTTTCCTCCTCTAAGTGGTTCTTGTTAGGTATTTTGGTCACAGTAATGAAAAACTGGCTAGCGTAGGTGCCCTGGTATTTGATACGTATAGCTCAGGACTCTGATTATGTAGGTTTTTCTTTTTCTTTTCTTGTTGCTTTTTTTTTCATCATCACATTTTAAAAGGAAGGGCTGAGGAGTCAGTCCTAATTGTGACTCTTAGAACATCTGTAAAATTCATGTACAAACCCACATGTGCACGTACACACACACACACACACACACACACACTACTGCAAATTTTATTTCATTTTATTTTAATTTAATGTTACTTTATTTTTAAAGAGAGAGGGACAGCAAGAAAGAAAGAATCAATTTTATTTAGTTTTTCATGTGGCTTTCATTGCTCCGATACCTCATTGTGTTTGTGATGCTGGGATTCTACCCTGCATCCTTGAGCATGCCAGCCAAGCGCTGTAACCATTGAGCCACTGCTCCAGCCCCAATACTGGAATACACAGGTGTGGTTGTAAAGTTAAAATCAGATTGAAACCATCTGAAGCAAGTGATTATATTATTCTAGATCTATTTGAAGGAGATTAATCTAAAAGAAATACTTGCAGTATGGATCTGTAACGTGACAACATAATAAACCACACAGCACAATAGCAATTTGGTTTCCCAGTGTATGAAAGCAGCTAATATAAATACCTTATACCAGCACAGTGCCAACAGAGTCTTCTAAATTAAAGAGCAGGAGAAATGATTTCATTAATTGATGCTTCAATGGCTAGCTAAATATTTATACTCCCCACAAGCACTGTACGCAAAATTTACAATAGCAAAACAGCCTGAAGCAACCAAAATATTGATTGAGTCATAAAAACTCAAGGTTATTAACCCAAATATCTTCTTGCTTTGTATAAAATTAATTGTGAGGCCAGGGAATGCAATATCTAAGACAATTACCAGGAATAGGAACTTTAATGATTTTGTCTTATTGTACTACATAAATAAATAGTAGCTGCCCAGTCCAGGATACTGGATGAGTTTTATGCCAAGCCTCAGCTAATCAAACGCATTTCTCACTGTGAGCCCAGGTGATTCTTTACCTGAAGTTAGACCTGTGCACATTCCAAATGTGAGATTTGTGATCCTAAAGCAGCATTCGTGATCCTCTGGCAAACATTGGTATCTGATGATACATTGTCTGCTATAAAGTTGTGGGAAGGAAAACAAACATAAGTGTAAGCCATCAAACAATGAAATTTATCTCTAGTACCAGAGTTCTGTGTAGTCACTGGCTGGTTTGACATTGCAAGCAGAAACTCAAGTCAGCCTCAAGGTTAGAGAGGGAAGATGCATTGGGGGGTGATGTTGGGGGAGAGGCCGGGGGGCACAGATTTTGTACTCACATGGTTTTTCTTCTGTGAGGATCCAGGCAACGCTTCTCCATGTAGCTTAGGACATACCCAGGTGTGGTTTTGTTAATTACTGCTGGACAAGCTGGATAAGGAGGAGTGAGGGCTTCCAAGAAGACTTTCAGCCTGGAGAGTAGAGACTCCAGGAAGACAAAGTCAGCTGAAAGGGCAGTGAAGGAAAGTGTTGGGAGCTGGAGGGTCTGGTGACAAGCCAACGTTGGTAGTGCCAGCAGTCAGCAATAGGCAGCTCTGTACGGAACAGTGGAGATGTCCCAACAGACAGGCAAGGGATAGCAACCCAGAATCCTGGAGTTGGTGCCGTACCGAAATCCAGGAAAATAGTGGTGAGTGAGCAGGATCAAGGGCCCACGCACAGCCCACAGAGAAAGTTTACAGGTATGTAGAGCCCAGACCATCAGAACAAGACAGAAGCCCAATGTTGTGGCTAAGGTATAAGGTAGCTGCTGTAACAGTGGTACAACATAACATGAATTTACTAACATAATATTTTATGTTCTCCCGTGCAACACCATAAAAACAGGAAGAACTTTCTTGGCTCTGTGAGGTTCTCTGGGACCCCAGGAACCCATCTTCTATCGTTGTATCCAAGATTATTATTCTAGCTGGCCCCAGCACTTGGCCACTGCTGGCTTACCAGGTTCACACTGGAGTTTCAGCCTGTGGGACAGAGGTCATGGAGTGCAAGAAACTTTATGCTATGGTCTGAATATTTGTGTAGCTCCCTCGCTTCACATATTGAAATCTTAGGTGTTAAGAGGTGGGCCCCTTAGGAAGTGATAGGGGGTGGGGATAGGGCCCTTATGAATGCCATTAATGTCCTTATACAAGAGGCTGGAAGGAGACGCTTTGCCCCTGCCACCACGTGAAGACACACTTGACGCAGAATCTGCGGGCACCTTAATCTTGGAATTTTCAGCATCCAGAACTGAAATAAGAACAAATAAACTACCCAGTTTATGTTATTTTGTTACAGTAGCCTGAATGGATTGAGATACTTTATTTTGGTGGGGGTATAGCTCATTGGTAGATCACATACTGAGCATGTGTGAGACCTTGGGATTGATCCACAGCACCAAAACCAAAACAGACAAAAAAGAGACGTGAAGCAGAACTGTGTGAAGCTGCCTGGGAGAGTCCCTCCGTACCTCTTTCAGCTTCTAGAGGCTGCTTCATTCCTTGGTTTGTGGCCACATAACTCCAACCTCTTCCCCTGTGGTCACATTGCCTGCTTCTCTTCTGTCTGTGTATTCTCCCTCTACCTCTCTCTGATAAGTTGCATTTTAGGGTCCATCCAGATATCCAGGATAATCTCCCCATCTAGAGAACCTTAACTCAATCATTCCTGCAGAAATCTTTTTTTCCAATTAAGGTAACATTTACAGGTTCCAGAGGTTGGGATCTGATGTTTTGGAGTGTCACTGTTCAGTCTACCAGGGGTCCTCAGCTCTTAGGAGGAAGGGCAGTTGCAGATGGCCTCTGAAACACCCAGGATAGGAAACTCCAATCAACAGGGCCAGCCTCACTCCATGCTGAGGACCAAAGACCAAAGACAACTTCCAGCCTGCACTTTCCCTGTTGGGTCTGGGTTAGCATGAGGCTGACAGGGAGATGCCTTGACTGGAGCAGAGTCAGGTAGGTGGCCCTGCCACAGGGAAAGGGAGTGGCTGTCAGGCCCTCTGTATACTGTGAACAGTACCTGCCACAGTGAGAAAGCTCAGTGAGTGTTTTCCAGCATACGTGTGAGGTTCTAGCACAAATATAGAAGTACTGAGACCTTGGGCCTGGAGACAGGAAAGATGGCTTCCACCCCCATAGCACTTACCCTCCTTACCCCAACCCCCCAAAATACCAAAAAGTTCAGATGCCTGTTAGCAAAACAGAGAAATCCCCTTTCACACACTTCCCCAATTCTATTCCCCAGAATTAGCCTCTCTTAAGTTGGATCCTTCCTGATGTTCCTTTTGTTTATAAACACACACAGAAATAAGGGGCTTCTTTCTGCATGAATAGGATAGTGCTGTATGTGTTCACTTAATTCCACAGGCATGGTTGCTTGTCAAAAATAAATAAATTCAGTGCTCACAATTCCAGGCAAGGTGCTGAGCCCTTTACACATTTTGTGCATGTCACTCTCCCAACCACCTTATTTGGTAGGTGCTACTGTTTTCCCCTCTCAAAAGTGATAAAACAGTCATAGAGTGCTTGCCCAAGGTGACACAGTTGGTGGGTGGCAGAGCTAGGATTGGAAGCCAGACTGTTTCTATCTGGGCCTTAATTTCTGCTAGATCCCTTTGTTGTTTATTACATTTCTGCCAAAGACATCCGTAAGTCCTTGTCATTTAGCTCTTCCACTGGTGACCTCATTAGCTGTTAAGCCAGAGAAGTTCAACTTCTTCAAATATTATTCATTTAATTTCTGGTACTGGGGATTGAAGTGAGCGATGTATAACCCCTGAGTTATATCCCCAACCCTTTTTATTTGTTTTTTACAATTTTGAAACAGGATCTCACTCAGTTGTTCAGGCTAGCCTCAAACTTGAAATCCTCTTGCCTCTGCCTCCCAAGTTGCTGGGATTACAGTCGCGAGCCACTGCCTCTAACAAGTTCAACTTTTGTGTCACTTTCTCTTAGACCTCCCTGGGAACCAGCATGGCCCCTCAGCTTCTGTCCTTCTGGCTGTCTTGTGGAGCCCTTGGTCTGACTGCCACAGCTGGCTCGTCTTGGGAAGGAGCCCCACTTCCATCCCTGTGGTCCTGCTCTCGTGAGGACCCTTTGCCTACCTTCTTTCTTCCTCCAGGTCTGTGTTCTAGTGAGTTTGTCTCCTGCTTAGATAAACTGGCTTGAGGTACCAGGGTAAAAGTCCTCAATTGCTTCATATTTCCTTGGTGTACCTACTTCTGGCACTTTCTGCTTGAAAATCTATAGTGTTGACAGCAGTTTTGGTGGCTTTGTGTGTTGTGTGGGGTGTGTGTGTGTGTGTGTGTGTTGCTAGGAATTGGAATTGAACCTAGGTCCTGACACATGCTAAGCAAGCGCTCTACCACTGACCCCTGATAGTGGTTTTAACTCGTCCCTGGGGTTCTCGGTGGGCACTGTTTCCCTTTGGTGCTGCAGCAAATAGAAAGTCTTTGTGTGATCAGCAGCAGCCTCGTCAACCTTTCCTCCTGGGTCACTTCCCCACCCCAATTGACCTAGAGCAGGTAGAAAGGGCCTGGTACCAATGAGACTTCCTCTTGCCTTCCTTCCTACCATTAAAATCTTCTCTCATGGGGCTGGAGTGGTGGCTCAGTGGTTATGGCACTTGCCTGGCATGCTCAAGAACACAGGTTTGAACCTCAGCACCACTTACACAAAGTGTCAGAGCAACAAAAGCCACATGAAAAACTAAATAAAATTAATTCATTCTTTCTCTTTTTCTCTCTCTCTCCCTCTCCCTTCTCCTCTCTTTTTAAGCAACAACAACAACAACAACACACACACACACACACACACACATACAAAAAAAAAAAACTCTCTTTTGCATATGCTGGTAAAAATGGCTGACACTGCAATCTGAGCCCAGTCTTCAGTCAACTTAGGGGGCACAAGGACTCTGATGTGAGAGTAGGCGGCCCTGCTGACCAATGCCACACACAGAGGCTGGCTGTTACTTGTGGGATCCAGGAGGTTCTTCTCTGAGAACTTGAACCTGGTGGCTCCTGACCCCTGTATCTTTGGAAGTTCAAGGATCTGTCCAGGGCAGGACAAAATGAATGTCTCGGAGGTGCCAGAGTAAAGGCCTCCACTGGCTCCTGTCTCCTTGGTGCAGATACTCTGGGAAGCCTGCTTGCATGCCACACCCTCACAGGAGCTGGCCTCCCTGCTCAGTCTGGTTGCACTCTTCCCTCACTGAAATAGTTGCAACAGGAATTTCCTCAGGCTCCACCAGCCTGAGGGCAGAAGATGCAAATAAAGTTAAGTCCCCACAACAGTGGCCACAGAGACACTTCATCTCAGGATGAAGGCAAGGCAGAGGTTCTGGTGGCTCCGCATGGGTCTGTGGACCTTTTCACATGCTCCCTCCTTAGGCCTGGGCCCTGCTGCCTTGGTGTCCCTGGTCCCGCATCCCTCTGCTCTATGCTGGGCTCTGCCCCTGCTGCAGTCTCCATCACTTGGTCAAGATGCCATGAATGGCAGGCAGCAGGGTGAGTGCTCCCAGGCTCTTGGCTAGTGGAGCTGCCCACTCCAGCTATCCTTCCTGCTTTTGCTTACCTCTCTGGGGACTCGCAGAACTGGAAAGGCTGCCACATTTGGCTGAGGGCCCAGCCTGGACTTCTGCTCCTCCCACAGGCCAGGGGTAATCTATCTGTCCTCTGTGTCTCCCTACCCCTCAGAGGCCTGTGTGTGCTTGGTTAAACTCTCTCTCCACACCCAGGTAACTCAAAGCGTGGCCAGGATCACCAAGTGTCCTTGTGACTGATACAATTTCCTCCATTTCCGGTCCCTATGGCTCCTGGCTCTCTTTCAACCACACTGGTCAAACCAGATGCAACTCTCAGACCTTCACTCTTGTGCACAAAAAGGCCTCTCACCCCAAGCATTTTGTGAGTTTGTTCATCTTTTTTGGAAATGAAGGCTCTGTGAGCAAGGTCCCATGTTGAAGCCTACTCTTTTTTTATATGAACAGTTATCCTAGCTTCTCTTCCTTTCCCCTCCCTCTCAGACCAAAATGAGTCTCTCTCCTTGTAGGAAAGCCATTTTATTGTCCACTTTTAGTAGATAAAACTATTGGGGTCACCCTCTACCCCAAGGGTTTATCAAAGGATTTATCCCAAACAAATGCCCAGCTCTCTCCCTAAGAATAGTGGTGAGTGAATATTCCACGACCCAGTACTGGGCTTCAGCGATGGGGAAGCAAGAAAGTTCTTGCTCCCTCTGCCCAGGGCTGCTGTTCCCTGTTACAGTCCTAGGAGCAGCAGTTCTCTAGGCAGAACCCCAGGACCAGCAGTTGCATTGTCACCTGGGCACTTGGGAGAGAGGAGCATTCTCAGATCCACACTAAACCTGTTTGGGGAGAGATCAAAGCTCTCTAGGTGAGCTTAACATGAGATCAAATTTGAGAACCACTATCCTTGGACTTCTTGTGAGTCTTTCTTTCCCAGGATGAAACTGGTCCACTTCCCACCCATCCCAGGACCAAGGTTTCTGCTGGGGTGTTGTGATTACAATGCCACGGTCAACTTTTATTAGCCCATACCTAGCTCTGTCTTGAGCCATGAACCAAACTTTTCTGTAAATTGTCATGAGAAGCCAGCTATCCACCAAAGGTAGGTAAGAGATGCCCCTAACCGTAGGACTATTGTTTTAAGAGGTCAGGAAAACTAAACATGGAATCTCAGTCTTTGGCAGAAGAGGGATTTTGGAGAGGCAGCATCGCTCTCCCAGCTGTCTTGAAACGACCATGTTGAGAAGGTTCCCTTGTTGCCAGAAAGTGGGGAACTGGTGCTTGATGCCTCCTATGTCCCATTTTGATACACACATGCTGAATTCAGACTTCACTCACCACGACCTTCCAGAACACAGACAGAGCTGGAGTGGGAGACAGATGCTGTCGCCAAGGGCCTTGAAAATAATTTCTAAAAGTTGGACTTTAGCCCAAAAACAACGGGAGACCTCGAAAGACTTCTAGGCACAGGAGAGACATACTCAAATTTTAATGTGAGAGACTGGTCTGACCTCTTTGCAAAAGATGGATTGGGATTAGGATGGGGCTGGGTGGGGTCAGAAAGAACAAATGCTGGGTCATCACGTAGGGGAGCCAGTGAGAGGAATCAAGCAGCAGCTCAAATTGAGGTACTGGCAGTGATGAGAGGGAAAAGAAGATGCATTTCTAGAGATATTTAATAGGGAGAAGGATGAAGAGCATGCATGTAACACAGAGTGCCAGGCTGGGCCCTAAGCACTTGACATTCAAAACTTAAAATGACAACCTTATGAATTCTGTACTATTATGTTCCATTTTTTTCTTAAGTTCTTTCTTTTCTTTTTCTTTTTTTCTTTTTCTTTTATTTATTTTTTATTTTTTTTTTTTGCAGTACTGAGAATTGAATACAGGTGTGTTTTACCGCTGTGATACATCCTGAACCCTTTTTATTTTTCATTTTGAGACAGGGTGTTGCTAAATATCTAAGACTGGTCTTGATTATGATCCTTCTACCTCAGCCTCCAGAGTCACTGGGATTACAGGCTGTAGCCCTGTAGTCCTCATGTTGCTAATGAGGAAACTAAGGCACAGAGAAGCTAAATAATATACCCGAATAGTTCCTGAGTGGGTGAAGGTATGAGAGAGAGGGAGGAGGAATAACGGATGACAGTTTTGTTTCTGGCATGAGTATGAGGTAGATGCTTCTTCTTGAGATGGGACTGTAGGAGGAGAAGCAGGTTTTTGGTTTTTTTTTTTTCTGGGAGGAAGATAATGAGTTTCCATCAAACTTGTTGGATTCCATAGTTCCTTAATATTCTCGTTTTTAAAAATCCAGTATGATGCAATGTGAAGTGTGTGTTTTTGTTTTGTTTTGTTTTTGTAGAAAGGAGAGTGATAATAAAAATATTCAGGTGTTGGAAAGGTGGGGGTTCAGTGATATGAATTACTAGTGTGGATGATTTTTAGGGCTTTAAGTTTGCACCCAGCTTTGGGATTTTTTTTTTTTATCCCTGCATCAAAAAAAAATAAAGCCTTTGTCTTTACATGTGTGGCCGCTTGGTGCATTTAATTGTCTTATTTTACACATAAAGCCCCTTCTTTGGATAAGGATTCTTCACCCAAGAGACCAGAGTGAATCAAGTAAATATGTGTTTAGACAGTTTCTAAAAAATGTGTAGTTTAACCCAAGAGACCAGAAAGGTTCCTCTCTCTTAGGTTAAACAGCAATTAAATGGTATATTAAAATGTATATTATGTACCTGATTGGTCCACAGGGTAATTATGCATTTTAGAAATATTTTAAAACATGTGTCCTACATCCCTCAGCACTGTTTCAATCCATCAAGTAACTGTATACTTAGAACATATGTTCTGCATAGTACAAGTCATTTTATAAACCCTCGTTAAAGGGAACTAAAGTAAAAGGCTGTCCTCTTTTCCAAAGTGTTTATGCCAACCAAATGTAGACTCGGGGAAGCAAAACCATAAAGTTGAATTGTCCACCATGGAGCCTCCGTACCTTTCTGGATGGTGCCTCAAGGGTGATACTGGACCAGGAATAGCAAGCTTTGGAGCTCACTTGGACACCTTCCAAAGGTAAGCTTGAAGAAGTTAGAAAAAAGAAAAAGGGGCAGGGGTTAGAGCTCAGGCACAGGTTATAGTCCCCAGGGGAAAATTCACACTTCCCTGAAGAGAATGGAAAGCAGGTGTTCTGGCAGCTGGCTGGTAACGAAGGAGAGGGCCAGGGTGCAGCATTCTCTGGCATGTTGTGTTGGCTGACACTGCAGCAGAGGTGCGGTGAGTTGGGAACTGCAGTGGGGTACCCCAGAAGAAAGAGTGGCAGGATCCCCCTGCAAGCCTCAGAGAGGATGGACAGTTACTGTGAGGAAGCTAGTGGGCACTCCCGGGCACCCTATGTGGGTCGCCAACACCTGCCATGGCCTCTGAGCTCTCTTGGCCTCACTGCTGTTCTCAGGAAGGCAGCAATTTACAAAGCCTTTATTTTCCTAGAATGTCAGCTTCTCCTTAGTATTTGAGAAAGAGCTGTTAACATGTTAACTCTTTCAGGCTGTAAAGGAATAGGGATCCACTGATCAGTTCTTTTTCTCAGTCTGAGCATCTCTCTAAGCCATTCATCAAATAGAAAGAACTAAAACTGCTTCCAAACTGGATGGATTTGGTGGGCAAGGGAGGTTAAGATGGTAGCCCTGACTGTGTCATAACCATTTTGTCCCATTGTCAAATGTGGAACACCTAAGAAAACGTAAATTGAGCAACAAATATACCACTTATGATAACTTTGAAATAATGATCTTGTTTTAGATTCTGTTCTTTTGAGAAGAGTAATAAGTAAATTATTAGAGTACTTGAATATATATGCATTTTCATATGTACATGAAAATACATATAAAAATACATAAAGTCTGTCTAGATTATGATTCCAATGTATTTTAATGCACCTGTGTCAATTTACTTGAAATATTCACAGAATTAAAACCTTGAGACTTAGCTAGGTGCAGTGGCCCATGCCTGTAATCGCAAGTGACTCAGGAGGCTGAGTCAGGAAGATTCCAACTTCAAAGCCAACCTCAGCAACTTAGCGAGACCCTGTGTCAAAATAAAAAATAAAAATGGGCTTGAGATGTAACTCAGAGGCAGAGTTACATCTCTGGTACATCTCATTGGTACCCTGGGTTCAATACCTGGTACCAAAAACCAAACAACAAACAAAAAACCTTGGGACTTAATGGGTTAAAGGCCAGAAGAACTACCAAGGAGGAAGAGGAGCTTAGGAACTTGTGATCCCACTTGGAAGACTGTGGGGTGGGCAGGTGAAGAACTTAAGTGATTTGACAAAGACTTCCCCAGGCAAAGATGAGAAAGAAGCAAAAAGGAAAATAGAAAAAAAGCAGACAAACAGGAAGGTGAATAATAGGGAGGAACTAAGAGGAAGTAAGAATTGGAGGAGAATTTCTGAAAAAGGCAGGAAAAGAAAAGTAAAACTTTGTGAAGAAAAGCCAGGCTGAGTCAAAGGCGGGGCACTCCTGGGGCTGATCAGTGACACTCACATCAGACCATTTTTTACTCCATATACAAAGGAGAAGAATTCACTCTGCCAGGAAAGATGGTGCTCCCCCTCCTTGTTTAATTGTGGTATTAGAACAGCTCCAGCAGTGGCTATTATCTGGGAACTGGGGAATTCTTTTGATGTTAGTCTTGGACACAGTCCTAATCAGTTTTAAAGTATGACACAGATACAGCCTTCCAATGTTTAATGTCTAAAGTCACTGATGCTTCTGGACAAGGAAGGGCTGTGTGATATGCCTGAGTGCGTCTTGGCACAGCCTTACAGACTTAAAAAATTGCTGTGACCTCAGAACTTGATCAGGTAAGGCTGCCAAGTGGCCTTGGAGTTTATAGTGGATCACATATTCATTACTAGCAATGCTGTGGCTGCACTCGATGCGGGACCAGGAGCTGACCCCACTCCATCATCCAATAGTTATCATTGAAGGAGCACATACTACGTATAAGCATTTCCATGGGTGCTTTACACGTGTCATTCCCGATCCTCCCAACAGCCTCACAAGGAACTCTTCATCTGCATCATAACACAAAGGGGGAATCCAGCATGAGCGTGGCCCCATAAGTGCCTTTACTCTTCAGGGTCACCTGCAGAGCTACCTTAGAGCAGCACCCTTACTGAACTGAATGATGAGCCCATCCTTTGCAGGACGTCAGATCAACATCCATCCAGATAGTGTTCCTCTCAGGATATAAGCAGGTCAGCAAGGTGAAAGTAAATAGGAGAGCAAAAGAACCCTGAGCAGTCAGGTTGAGGACCCCAGAACAGCAGTCTACTTCCCAAGGTGGACCTGGTCATCTGCCACACATCTAACAACTGCCAGGTACTAAAAGCGTAGGAGAGCATCCCTGTGTCCAAGGGGCGTATGGTTTTACTCAGGAAACAGTCATGAAACATCAGTCAATTGTATCAACAACTGTTTATTGTGCATTTTTGTTCAGTGATATACTGAATAAAACCTATTCTAGCCCAGTTAGAGTAGTGAGTGACCAAAACATGCCAAACCTCTCACCTTTGGAAGCTGAAAAGTCTAATGGGGCAGATAGAAAATAACTAACATATATAGCATGTCAGGCAGTGATAGGATAAGGAGAAAAGGAAAGAGGGGGAAAAGATAGGAACTGAGGGAGGTGTTAGCACTTTTACACAAGGTGGCCTGGAAAGGCCTTCATGAAGAGGTGACAACGGAGCACAGCCCTGAAGGAATGAGGGCATGATCTGGGGTAGAGATTCTGGGTCCTGGGAACAGCAAGTGCAGAGAACCGGGGACAGGAGTGCTAGCTTGCTGTGCCAGCTGGAGCAGGGGGAGCCAAGGAGAGAAGAATGGGCACTGAGCTCAGGGAGGGAAGGGGTGAGAGATAGGCCATTGTGCACAGGGCCTTATAGATCATTTTTAAGGACTGTGGCTTTCCCAGAAAGAACTGAGTAATCATCAAGGTTTTGAATGGAAGGAGAAGATGATTTTAAACTTTTAATCAGTTCACTCCAGCCATTGTGATGACAACAGATTATATATAGTTTTATAGGAGGGTGAGGGCTGGTACAGAGAGACCAGTTAGAAAGTTCCAGAAGTGTATCCAGAGAAACAGAACCATTGGGAGATGATAGCTGGCTGGATAGACAGGATTTATTATATTTATTATATAAATATAATTTATTATATTTATATAATATAAATATATAAATTATATTTATATATATTTATATATAAATTATATATATAAATTTATATATATAAATATATATAAATTTATTATATTTATTTATTTCTTAGCCTTCATAATCATGGCTCACATGATTATGAAGGCTAAGAAGTACCATGACCTGATCTACAAGCTGGAGACCCTGGAAAGCCAGGGGTATGGTTCTAGTCCAAGGCCAAAGGCCTAAGAACCAACCAGGCACACTGGTGTCTAAGGGCAGGAGAAGATGGGTGTTCCAGTTCAACTCAAAGGAAATTTCACCCTCCACTTTTTTGTTCTATTCTGATCCTCCGTGGACTGGATAATACCCACCCCCATTGAAGCAGGTGATCTCTCTGCTCACTCCACATATTCAAATGCTAAACTCTTCTGGAAACACCCTTGCAGAAATACCTAGAAATAATGTTTTACCAGATATCTGGGCATCCCTTGACACAGACAGGCAGGTTATCACAAAGAAATAACCATCAATGGAAATAATCCAGATTATTTCTCCTTCCCCATCTGATCCATTACTAAGACTTAATTCTTTTTTTTTTTTCTTAAAGAGAGAGAGGGAGAGGTAGAGAGAGAGAGAGAGAGAGAATCAATTCTATTTTATTTTTTCATCTGGTTTTTGTTTTTCCAACTTAGTTGTATACGTGGTGCTGGGGTTCAAATCCAGGTCCTCACACATGCCAGGCAAGCACAATACTGCTGAGCCACAGCTCCAGCCCACTAAGACTTAATTCTACCTTTATTCTCTCCTTGCCACTCTTTCTGCTACTGATCTGCAGAACCTCATCGTCTTTCAGTGGGAACATTGCCAGGCATCTGGAAGGGTCTCCTTAGCCCTGCCTCTCACCTACCCAGTGCTCCTCCTCTTCACTGCTAGAGGATTTGCCTTAAAATGTAGGTTGAATACTACCCCTTTCCTAGACAACTTGGCTGGGCCAGATGCTGGAGAGATCAAAATATGGTAACAAGGTGATCCCTGCCCTTGAGGCACTCACAGTCCAGTGGGACAGATACCCAGAAGCAATAAGGCAGAACCAGGTGACCCACACCACTGTGCTGTGCCCTGGCAGTACAGAAGTCCTTTTTAAGGCCAAGGACAGGGAGAGTGGTTACACAATGCTTAAGCCTTAATGGATGAGAAACAATTCCTTGGTGGAAAAGAAAAGAAGGGCATTTGAGGTGAGAACAAACTGGGTCCATTCATCCCAGTTCAGGAAGACGGCTGACCCTCCTTTTGTAAACTAGAGGGGGCTTAATCTCTCAGCATCGAACTCACCTTAGCCCAAGTCACAGTGACTGATAATTGCTTTTCTACTTGAATTAAACATACACACACACACACACACACACACACA
>PVKS010042452.1:0-15412 GCA_004027875.1 Aplodontia rufa | reverse complement strand
GCCACTGTTCTTTTTTAAAGAAGGAGAGAGAGTGTGTGAGAAACAGAAAGAGAGAATCAATTTTTATTTATTTTTTCATCTGTCTTTTGTTTTTCCAATACTTAGTTGTGTATGTGGTGCTAGGTTTGAACCCAGATCCTCGTGCATGCCAGGTGAGCACTCTACCGTTGAGCCACCTCTCCAGCTCCCCTTGCTCTCTTGCTGCTATTTTAAACCCCCCAGTTTATGATAATTTGTTATGGCAGCCACAAGAAATTAATACCTGGGTCTATATTTGTATGCTGATATATGAGTAATAATAGTTTTTCCTCAAAGGATACTTAAGAATTATTACCTTTCAGCAAAAGAACTGAGAAGATTGATTTGCATTCATCATCTATGGCCTTTTGTCCTGTTTAACTTTTTTCACTGTGTATATGTCTTACTTTAATTAAAAAAAAATAGTGCCAATGTGGGATAAGTAAAATAACAAGGCCAACTAGCATTCTGTCCCAATACAGATTTTTAAAAAATACATTATTGTGATGACTGTTACTTTTTGAAAAATTACCTTGATCTCTCCCTGGAAATGTGATACTAAACATTACTGTCTTCCCACAGTTTTGAAATGAGACATATGAAAATTATCATTATAAAAAACATAAACCACAAGGAATAAGATTGACAACATACACTAAATATTGATATTAAAACTAAAATTCACTGCTGAGTTAGGAAAAAGGACAAGCCACAGACTGGAAGAACGTATTTGCAGCACATGCATCCACAAAAGAAATGATATCCAAAACAATATAGTTTTCCAACAAATCAAGATGAATGTGACTAAAACCAAGAGGGTGGGGAATAAGCCAATGACAAGAACAGATGGATACCAGAGAAGGAAGAAGAAATAGCTCAAACACATGGAAAGACATGCATCTTCTCTAGAACATGGGAAAATATAAATTAAGACAACCAGGAGACACAATCATACACCCCTGAGACGGACAAAAATTAGGACATCTAATGGCCCCATATGTTGGTTAGAGTGTGAGAAAACAGGAGCTCTCATACTCTAATACCTGCCCAGAGATTCTGATTTAAATGGTAGAGTGGAGCCAGGCATCTGGACTATTTATAAAGCTCTTGGGGGGATTCTATTCTAACCCTGTGAGGATCCAGCATCAAGACCTGCACTCTAGCCTGAGCACAACGCCCTCTAGTGGTGCTCATTTTCTCAAATGCACCCTTCATGCCTCAGGGTCTGGAGGTGTCCTTGATTCAAGGTCACAGTCCCTCTCTACAACCCTTGCAACCTACTCCTTCTGGTTGCAATCATCTACTGGGCCCCATCACTTCATCTAGTACTTCAGCAACTCTCACTTAGTCCAATATGCCCCTTTCATAATTCTAGTGGTTTCGGTAGCTACAGTTCTTAGTTATTTTCACTTCCATTATCTTGTCCTGACCCTGCTTTGGCCAGTCATCCCGGATTATATCCTAGATACTGTTATGACCAATGACCACACCCAGTCCATAATCTCAGTTGCCACTATCCCACTTTCCAGCTCCCTCTCCAAGTCTTTCTCTCTGATGCCAACCTCAGTGTACTGGTCTGAAACATCATGCTCCATCCCTTTAACTGCTTCTCTGCATTCACTTCAGCTACCTTCTTCCTCTTTCCTCAACCCAGGTTAAGTCCAGCATTCCACCGGACTACACTGAGCTTTAGTGGCTGAACAGAGCTGGAGAAAAAATATACACACTAATACCGCTTGTCTCACTTGCAACAGGTGCCTGGTTCCCAACCTCAAGGCAGAGCAGCAATCCTTCCAGCCTTACTATTCCCTAATCCCCTTGCTCTCCCACGCTCCCATCCACACCTCCTCCTCTCAAACTTTCCACAGCTCCTTCCTTCCCTCATTCTCAGCTGAATAGCTTCAACAGAATAGTTGTCACCAGAAAAGCATGTTCACATCCTTGCCCCAAACTCTATCCTCCACCTCTACTCTGCTGACTGCAATTTCCTCTGCCCTTCTGAATAAATTGTCAAGAGCCTGTTGCCGCCACCCCCCCCCCCCAGGCCTGGATTGCTTTGCAGCTTGTCTACACAAGTCTTGCAATTATCCTCTTTCTTCTGCAACACCATGTAGCTTTTTCAACCAGCAGAAAACGCTGCAATTCTCCTGTCTTTAAAAAAAAAAATCCCTCCTTTTAACCTGCAACCTTCTTTTCTTTGCTCCTCTTTACACCAGAACTTCCTGAAAGAATTATTTTATCCTTGTATCTAATTAGTCTCCCCCCATTCTCTTAAATCTACTCCAATTAGGTTTTCCTCCCTACTACTCAAGAGAAATAGCTCTTTTCAAGTCCCCAGTAACTGCCACATTCCCAATTGCAATGGTCAGTTCTTAATTTTTACTTTATTTGAGCTACCAGAGGCATTTACGCACCATTGAAAGGCCTTGAGAAGCTTTTTACTTGGCTTCTTGGACCCCATTCTCTGTTCCCTCTATCCCCCACCTTGATTTTCCTACAAACAGAGTGGCATTCCTTCCCAGTCTCCTTGGTCTTCCTTATTTCTCTGACATGAAACACCCAAGACTCAATTATGGACATCTCTTCTCTAACTCCTTGTGCTCTCCTCCTGGTCCATAGCATTGAAATCATCTGTTTGCTGATGACTCCCCAATCACTGTCTCCAGCCCAGATTTTCCCCTGAACTCTAGACTCTTACATCCAACTGCCTCCTACACACTCATAAAGCTGAATCTTGAGTTCCCACCACCTCAAACTCCAAAACTACCAATTTTGTACCCTTCCTCATCTCAATAAATGACATTTCTATTCTTTCAGTAGCTCAGGCCAAAATCTTTAGAATAATAACACCTTCTTCTTTTGCTCAAAGTCTGCATCCAACCCATGAGCTAATTTTGTTGGATTTTTCTTTGAAATATAGCCATAAAGAAAACACCTCTCATTCCTTCCACCAGTTCCACGGTTGTCAAAGTCATCATCTCACATGAGTAACTGTGATGGCCTCCCAACTGATCTCTCTGCCTCCACACTTCCCTCTACCCATTCAACCCATTTCATCCCATCACAACCAGACTCAGACACCAGAATCATGACATGCTCCCAATCAAAAAACTAAAAAGATTTCCTTCTCACTTTAAATATAAATTCCAACCCTACTAAGGTTGGCAGGACCCTGCTCTGTAGGCCCTACCCAAGATCCCATGACTATTCTGGCCTCATCTCTTTCCACTCTCCCCATCCTCCCTCTGCTCCAGCCTCTCTGGTCACCTGATCTTTCCATGAGTGCACCAATCACATTCCCACACTGCATCTGCAGTTCCTTCCACCTTCCACTATCCCCAGATATCACCACTTTTCACTCGTTTACTTCCTTAAATCTACATTGAATGCCACTGAATCAGCATTAGCAGTAGCTGCTCTCACCCATCATTCTCTGGACTCCAGATTTTGTATCCCTCTTTATTCCATCAGCTGATAACAAGTTAGGGTCTATCCCCTTTTTTATAGAATATAGGTTCTTTGAAGGCATGACTGGCTCCTTACTGTATTTCCAGTATCTAAAGCATACTTCTTATATGGTAACATGATGTTTTTGCATTGAATAAATGGTTGAACCACACTGAAGGGCAATTGGGCAATGACTAGCAAAAGTGACCCAGTTATTGCACTTTTAACTTGGAATATAAGAAAATATATACAAAGATAGCCCTGCAGCATTATCTTGAGTGGAATATGAAACACACCAAAGGTGCATCAGCTGAGAAATGAACAGACTGGGTCACACAATGGAACCCTACAAAGATTGTTTAAATGAATGTCCTAGAGCTATATGTATGACCATGAGTGATTCTAAAAACACAATGCTAAGTAAACAAGTATACAGGATGGTATTTATAAAAATTTAAACCATCGTAAAACAACTCTATACACATTTATGTGTGGGGATGTATACAGCAAATGCACATAAACATGTGGTGGGGGAGAGGGATATACAACCATCTCAGGACAATGGTTACCTACAGGGACAGTGGACAACAGAAAGGACAGCTTTCAAATATATCTGCAACGTTTTTCTTTAAAAGAAGTTTCTAAAATAAAAAGACGAAAATTAAAAATTTTAAAATTCAATCATCATCACAGTATTCTCTACACTTTTAAACATAAGTATTTGTCATATTATCCTTCACTTTTCCACTTGTTTTAAACACTCTAAAGGATTTACATTAATTTTAAAAATTTAAATTACAAAAAATTAAAATATCTGAAATAAAAACTGGCAGGTTTGGAAGAAGCTAAATTTGAGTAAAGGGGCATAATTTGAAGATTGGCAAAATAAATCAACTAACCAACAAACAGTAATCCTTGTTGCTAGGACTGTTTGGCTGATATTCTTTATTGAATAGGTGTGGCTTGGGTCAAAGGGGAAAAAGGAAACCAGCCCTCTAAAAATGGAAGCTGTAACTGGGCTCTGGCCAGCAGCAGGCCAGGGAAGGCAGGTGCAGCAGAGGTGTTTGCTGTCTCTAGGCAGGTGCAGAAATCAGGCATGGATGCTGCAGTCTAGGTGAACGGAAACACACCTGTCACACTGGCAACCCAACTCGGTACCACTCACAGGTTCAGAACTGGAGTGGAGGGGCTGGAGCGGTGGCTCAGCGGTTTCGGTGCTTGCCTGGCAAGCATGAGGACCTGGGTTCAAACCCCAGCACCATGTACACAACTGAGTGTTGGAGCAACTAAAGCCATGTGAAAAACTAAATAAAGTTGTTTCTCTCTTTCTCTGTCTCTCTCACTGTCCCTCTCTCTTTAAAAAAAAAAAATTTATAAGAACTGGAGTGGAAGAGTCAGAGCAATGATCTCCCTTCTATTTTAGAGGTGGAAAAACCAAGGTACGGGAGCCAGGTGTTCTAATTAGGTTTCTAAGTTCTGGCTTGATTCAAAAAGGTTGATCTCATTTTGAAGCAATTTGTACCCACCCATCATCACATTAAGATAACAGTTTTTCTATGACTATAAAAAAAGCAAATATTCATTAGTTTAACTTTTTTATTTTATATGAAAAATATAAGGAAGGAGCTGGAAATGACCTCATTTGTTCATCAGTAGAGAAATGATTAAATAAATTGTGATATAAAATATAACGCAGGTCTTAGAACAGATCCCAAGATGACTATAATAGATAAATAGTAAAAATTACAAGATAGTTTATAAAGCAAGCAAAAAAGCTGTCTTTATATATACGTGCTTATAAAAGCATAGAAAATTACAGTAGGATCCATGCACTATTAAAAATGGTAGTGATATTGAAGGTGTCCGCACAAGTCTATTAACATTTTTCTTTAATTTTGAATTTAGAATTTTTTAGAGAGAGTATAGGGTAGAAGAGGAGAAAATTGGCCTTAAACACATCACTCAGAAAGACTCATTGTTTTTCAATTGTTTTCCCTGATTTTTATATGCAGCATATGTATATACACATATATTTACAAAAATAGTTCATATTGCACATCCACTGTGTTTGCTTCCCCTGCCCCCTAGCTTAATAGTTAGCCGTATATTAAGGAAGGCCTCACTGCATGTTCTTCCCTCCTTGCCAATAAGTTGTAATTTCTAATAGCTAGGACACATCCGACTGTTTGAAGTTGCTGTAGTATCTTTCACCAATCCGTTCTCGAGGGACAGTTACAGTGTGGCTAGTGAAGATCCTTGTACACACACGTTTGCCCCTTTGCTTACTTAGGACAAATGTGAATTTCCTAGGCCAAAGTTAACGCATTTGGGTGTTGATTCACATTTCCAAGCTGGCCTTCTACCCAGAGAGTTCGTTTTTAAAAGTCGCAGCACACTCCCACCGACCGACAAGGCCAGGGAAATCTGTTTAACGCCGAACCGGGATCACAAACTCTCGATGAGATAATTTCTTGCCCGTGAAACTGCCAGGCTTTCCGGGTGCATTTTTAAAGGGAGGAAAGAGATCGGGGAACCGGGATCGGGACCGGCAGCTTCCCCGGAGCCCAGGCACCCGGGCGCCCCCCAGCGGGGCGGGGCGCAGGGGCGCGTCCCCCTCTCCGGCCAGCCGCGGGCGGGGCAGCTCGGCGCGCCCCACCCCCGCGCCCCGCCCCGCCCGCCCTCCGGCCGCGTCCCCGCCGGCCCTGCCGACGTGGCGGGGCGGGACCGCTGGGCGCTCCCGCGCGCACTCGGCCGCCTGAGCGGTAAGAGCCCCGGGCACCCTTTCCCCATTCTCTTTCCCCGGCGGGCGGGGACTGCCGGGCAGCAGCAGCGGGGTGGTGGGGAGTCCCTGCCGTGGCTTCTTGTCCCGGGACACCTGAATCCTGCCCTCTGCGTTAGTGAGAAGCGGTCGGCGGGGACTTGGCACCCGGCGCGCCACCGGGGAGGAGCCGGCTTGGGGGTGAAGGTCCGGGGAGTCTTGGACTGCGCGGCCGAGGGCCCTGCGTGGGTGCGGGCGTGTGAGTGTGTGTGTGTGAGTGTGTGTGTCACTCGGGGTCCACGCTCATGCACACACCCACACGCCCGCACGCCGGGTCTGCCCCCCTCGGCCGGCGGGAATGTCCGCGGAGCCTGCCTTGCCCTCCCGAAGTATCCAGCCCTGGCACCAGGCAAGTCCGAAAAGTTTCCCTAGTGTCCCAGGTCCAAGTCAGAGACAGGCTGCAGGGTCCCAGCAGCCTAGGGCACAGAGGAACAGGTCCCTGTAAAGCGAGGGCCTCCATCCTGGGGTGCGCCTGCCCTTGGCCTTGGAAAACCAAGCTCTGCCCTTGACCTCCCACCAAGACCTCCCCTGCAAACCCGCGCCTTGCTTGCTCTGTCGCTCCAGTCAAACTTCTGAGCTTCACAGCCCCAGGCTTGAGTCCTAACCCCCAATCCAACTCCCTCCACCCATTCGTCTCACCTTCTCACTGGAATCTGGTGAGTATTTCCAGCCATCTCCCATCAAGCTCCTGAATTTCGCTGCCTTTTCCTGGAGTAGGAAAACGCCTTTCTATGGGCTGTGAGAGCCGTGTCTATGCCCTTCTGATTCCATCAATTCCAATCCTGAAATCTTGAAGTACACAAGCAGGTGGCTTTTTAAATCAATGTCTTGGACTCCATCAGACCTCAGCCAACCTGTGGCATCTGAAAATGATTTAGGCTGTATCCTCAGAGGCCTCCGTCTGCCTCTGTCTTGTTTCCACCTAGTGGCCCTTTCCTACCTCACCCGTATTCCTAGGCTTCCTTCTTCCTTTCTTATTAACTTCTTAAACTGTACACTTTAAGCAAAAGAATGAAACTCTGGGGAGTTTGAGACACAAGTGAGCCAGTGCAGAAGGAATTTGAAGGTGGGAGGGACGTTTCCTGAATCTCAGGGATTCAGACCAGATGAATAGCTGTTTATTTATAAGACCAGGTTGTTATCAAGAATTGCTTCTTTTAAAATAGTATCAAATATTTCAGTTTGGTAAATATTGTGGGTCAGAAATAACTAGGTCACAGTCCTGAAGGAAACAATGATATAGAAAGATACTTCTAAAGGCAAGAGTAGAAGTCTGTGCAAAGTACCATGAAAACTGAAGCAGGAACAGTTAATTCTTTGGAAGGAGTAAGGCCGATAAAGGAAACTTTCAAAGTAAAATGTGATGTGAGACTTTGGGTATCTATAGGAATAGGAGTTTGCCAGGCAGGTGGAGGCAGGGCAGCCCAGGCAGAGGGAAGCAGCAGGAGCAAAGGCAGGTTCCTGACCAATGATGGGCAGTGATGATAGGTATAGCAGGGATGGAGGTTGTGTTGAGAGTTGGAAGAGACAGAGATCAGAGCTGGATTATGAAGGGCCACCAATGCTGTGTGAAGGTGCTCACACCTAATAGTTTTTCAACAGAGGAGAAAGAAGGTCATACTCATGTTTCAGAAAATGTCTGGCAAGTACCTGGAGCCTGGTCTGGGGTCGGGCACATGTCCGTGTGCTTGTCAAGCTGCACAGGAACGGAGAGACTCTCATCCAGAGGTTTTATTCCTGGTCCTTCACTCACTAGTACTTTTTTTTTTTTTTTAAACTGGGAGAGTTGACCTCATACAGAATATCATGTTACCACATTTATATTTTGCCAAGTGAGGACTTTAAAAAAAAATCCGTCCACTGTCACCACTTTTTCATAAAAGGAGAGACATTTTAACACCAAGAAAAGCACAAATGCTAAACTTGCAGAATGAAGCCAGAGCTTTATGTTTAATAAATTTAGATTTATTAAAAACTCGAAATCTTGTCCTCTTTTTCTCTGTCATCAGGGGACAGTCCTGTAGTCAGGGTTGGAAATAAAGTATCCATATCCTCTTGTCTGTCTGATTTTACCCAGGAGGAAGCCAGGAAACCCAGTGAGAATGAGTGAGTTGTTTGCCCACAGAGGGACTTTGCGACCAGAGCCACAGCTTGTGACCCTCACAGGGCATGGCACTTTCCACTCAGAATCCCGTCCCTCCCACCCCTCACTATTCCTCCATGCAGCCTCTTGTCCTGACTCCACAGATGTCCATCCTGAATGCCAGAGCTCATTCCTGGTACTGGGCATTTGCACATGATCTTTCCCTACCATTCCCAAATAACCTTACCAAAGTTCACTCTCAAGATTCTCCCTTGCATGAGGTCAGTCTAGTTCAGGCACATATTTCCCTTCATTTGATGTGCTGTTTACATCACTTTAGCTGTTTTGTTTTAGCTCCTCAAATAGATCATTCATTTCTGAAAGACAGTAACCGTGTCTCCTGTTTTACATTTATTTGGGGGAGCCGTGGTATTGCTGCTCCAATACCTTGGATAGTTCTAGGAGCATTTTAGGTGATGAATGAATTTGCTCATGAAAAACTAACTTATTCCCAGTGCACAAAGGCGTCTTTATACACCACTCTTCCTCTCGGAGTTTCCTGAAGCAGCCTCCTTGTTCCTGTGGGTTGAGTCTCCTGAGCATCAAAGCCACGGACTCGGCTGCAGTGATGAGCGTTTCAAACCAGAAATCAAGAAAGATTTCTAACTGTATTTATAGGGTACCCAAGCAGAGATGGGGTCATTTCAGGAAACCTCCAGTCCAGTATATCGTGGCTAAAGTCCTGGTGGGCTGTCTCAGTCCCTGCTCAGAAACCACTGTGCATTTCCAGCACAATTTCTAGTGGCTTCAGACAAAAGGGCACAGTCTTAAAAATGATTACATTTTCCCCATCACATCCAGAATTGATAAAGTTCTCTCAGAACAAATAAATTTTAAAAGGTCATTTGTTTCTTTCTCACCTTTTTTTTTCTTTTGCTTTTTATTTAGGGAAAATTACACCCATAACAGGTAGAAGTAAATACAGATTAGAAATACACACAGTTAGAAGTTCAAATAGGGTTGATGTCATGGCAACCATTTCTATTAAACACGTATAAAATCTGGTCTTTCAGAAATGTACCCATTATCCATACATTTCTTTAACAATATCAGGACGTTTTACAGCTGGTTTTTGGAGGTGTTTCTGAAGGGGTGGTTCATGTTATTGGTTGAGTGTGCAACAGCCACAGAAAAGAGAAAGTTTATTACACCAGTTTTTCTGCATTTTCGATAAACTGACCCCAGGCAAATGGGCCATCAGAGGTAGGTGAGGGCTATCAGTCCTGTGCCTTGAATCCCCCTCGAATCAAAGCCAGGGTCACAGCCCCCATCTCCCTAGCCAAGAGCTGTATCACCATGAATCTTATTTCTCTCAGAGAATTCTGCCACGTACTCATGTGTACGTTAGCAACCAGGCTTAGTTAGACGGCCTGTTCTTGTTAGCTTGAGGTCCTAGCTCACTAGAGAGGCAGGACTCAATTAACTTTCTTCTACCCAGTTTCAGGCTCTGGGGTTCTGCACCAATCAGCTAGAAAAACCCTACTCCAAAGGGCAACAGGCTGGTGGACTCAGTATAATCTTATGCCCTGGTCAGAGAAGGGCAGAGAGACCAGTACATTGTTTCTCACTGGTCCACATCTCTGAAACACTTTCCATTACACAGATGTGGAAAACAATGATTTCTAAGACTGTTTGTGCTAATCAGCATACCCTGGAGCACTAATCAGAGAGGACAGTAGTTGAACCCTCTTGAGAAGTGGACATCCAATTATGGTTTGAAATGCTCACTGTACACCCCTGGAGAGTATATTTCTGAATAGGGCACTTTACGTGTTAACCAGCCACCCTTAGGGTGTAGAACTGATTTACAGACGCTATGTCACATGGTATATGCTGAAGTATTTTAGAATATATTATGAACAGTATAACAATGCTTTTAGGATAAAACATATACATCAAAGTATTCATGTGGTTTTTATTTACCCATGAATGTTTTATAATAGCCAGATTTATGCTCATAGTCCTGCTTATAGAAAAATGAAATAGATTGAAGTTTCTTAATAGTTCAGATTATTAAGATGTGCCTGGAGGTGCACACCTGTGATCCCAGCAACTCAGGAGGCTGAGACAGGAGGATCGCAAGTTAATGGGCAGACTGGGCAATTTAGTAAGACCCCGTCTCAAAGTGGTAGAATGCTTCTAGGTTCACTCCCCGAAAAGTAAATAAATAACTATTACCTTATAAATAAATAAAAATTAAAATATCAGATAATGTCGATGGCTATCTACAGATGAAAAATTAAGTAAAAGTGATTGTCAAAGTGCCATTTATGCATAGATCCATGCTTTTTTAGGTTGTGGCCCTAAAACCAAGGCGAGGGTAAGACAGATTAAGACAGGGAAGTCTTCGGGCTGTAGCAGTCAAGTAATGCCTTAGGCCAGGGGCCAGCAAACATTCTTACAGGCCAGATAGAAAATATTTTAGGCTTTGAGACTTCAGAGGCGATAGTGTTTGTGTTGCAACTCCCCATCCTGCTATTGTAGTGCCGGAGAAGCCTTAACTATGTGAACAAAAGAACACATCTCTGTCCAATAAAATTTTATTGACAAAGCAGGAAGAAGGCAAGATTTGGCAATGAGGTTCTAGTTTGCAAACCCCCTGTCCTAGGCCATTCCTGACTCGGAAAGAGGATTTCACAAAGGTTTTATCAGCTTCCAAAAAGCAACTTTGCAAGTGCCACTGCCTCCGTTCAGTTCCACCCCGTTCCAGAAACCACTGTGGCGCCCCTTTTCTGCACAGTGAGTGTGTACCACTTTTTCCTATTTCAACTAGATTTTGGGCAGATTCCTGGACAGTCCATGGCTTATCCTAGACTTGTTATTTCAGCTGGAGGGAATGAGCATTGTTTGCCTTCCCCACCTGTAGATTTGTATATAGGCGTCTTATCACTGAATTCAGGATCTCCAGGTGTTTCTGTTTAAAAAGAGACATTCTAAGTCAGTGTTATAGTTTAGATCTGGATTGTCCCCAAAGGCCCATGTGTTACTGGGAGATAATGGAAACTTTAAGGCCCAGTGGGGGGTCTTCTGGTCACTGTGGGTGTGCCCTGGCAGGGTGCTGTGGGACCCCAGCCTCTTCTTCTTTTTTTCACTTCCTGTCCATGAGGTGAGTGGTTTTGCTCTGCCACATGCTCCTGTCATGATGCAGGACCTCACCACAGGCCCAAGAGCAACAGGGCCAACTAATCGTGGACTGAAAACTCTGGAACTGTGAGCCAAAATAAACCTTTTCTCTTTGTAGGTTGATTATCTCAAGAATTTGTTAAAGTGACAAAAGCTGAGAACACTCTCAGTTAACTGTGAGGAGAAGGAACAAAAGTAAGACAGTATGGACTTGTCGAGTCATTTGGAACCACCAGATGTAAGAGAGCCCCTGCGTATCTCCAGATGAATATTAATGTAACTCAGCAGGCGTATTTGCTGAGTGTCTCGCTATGTGCAAACAAGCATGTTTCAGTGCTCTATGAACTATGAAAACAAAACAAGGAAGATGCTGATTTCATAGAAATTATAGAATAGGGAAAAAAGAACATCTCGAGCAGCTCTAATCAAAGAGGAATGTACCTGTCCAAGGTGGGGTAACACAAAGCACTCTGGGGGTTCAGATAAAGAAAAATCCAATTGGGAGGAATAAAGAATGGAGGAGGCAGTTGTTTTATCTGGACCTTAAATGGGTAAAACACACACACACACACACACACACACACACACATAAAAAACCAATAGTCATCTGAGGGCCCAAGGTGAATGTGTACAGACACTTTCACTGTCTCATTTAAGGTTTCAGAGGGAACAGTGAGAGGTAAGCCTCATGGGGTCTGAGTGCAAAGGTTCCCAGATGCCTGCTAAAGCATGTGACCTCATCTTAGCAGGGATAAGAGGAGAGAGTCCCTGAGGGTGTGTGAGAGTGATGTAGTTAGAGCTGGGAGGTGAAGATGGGAAGAGAACAGCAATGGAGAAGTTGAACCCAAGACTGAAGTAGTCAACCTGAGCCATAATGAAGACCTGTCAGAATAGAAGCAGAAGAACAGATGTAGATCCTGAATACAGAACCTCTACGATTTGGCCACTGGTTGAATCAGGTGGCATTGCAGATAGGGCTCTGATGTGGTTTAATCTCAAAATCAGATGTGGGTTCAAACTTCAGATCTGCCTTGCACTGAAAAAAGTGTGTCCTCTGAGCCTCAGTTTCTTCATCTGTAAAATGTGACTTATATCTAACTCACAGGAGATAATACATTTAAGTGGCCTGGACAGAGCAGGTACTCAGTAAATGACAGTTATTGATATTGTATATTCTTGAGAAGGTGAAGGTTTAGTCAATGACAGTGTTGAGATTTTAAGCCTGGATTGTTGGGGGGGAAACTAGGTGTTGTTAAGAAAAGAAGGTATAGAATTAAGAGTAAGACAATAGGAGCTGGAGCGGTGGCTCAGTGGTTTCGGCGCTTGCCTGGCAAATGCGAGGACCCGGGTTCAAACCCCAGCACCACGTACATAGCTTTAAGTGTTGGAGCAACTAAGGCCATATGAAAAACTAAATAAAGTTGTTTCTCTCTTTCTCTGTCTCTCTCACTGTCCCTCTCTCTTAAAAAAAAAAAAAAGAGTAAGACAATAGATTTCCTTAGGGACAGAAAAAGATGTCCAGCTGGCCACTAGAACTACTTGCCTAGAGGTTGAATTTGTTTAAAATAACAGCATGATTGAAATACAATTCACATACTCCAACGTTCACTCATATGAGCTATGTACAGAATTATATAGCCATTACCACCATCTAATTTTAGAACATTTTCCTCACTCCCAAGAGGAACCTCATACCCATTAGCAGTCACTCCTCATTCTTTTTCCTTTCTGGAAACCACCAATCTTTTTTCGTTCTCTATGGTATGGAGGTAGACAATTGAGAACCACAACATAGAAATGGTGCCTGAAGGGGCTGGAGCGGTGGCTCAGAGGTTATGGGCTTGGCCAGGTTGCACAAATTCTCGAGTTCAAACCCCAGCACCCACATACACAACGTAAGTGTCAGAGCAACAAAAGCCATGTGAAAAACTCAATAAAAATTGATTCTCTCTCTCTCACTGTCCTTCTCTCTTTAAAAAAGAAAGAAAGAAAGAAAGACTGAAAACTGTCAGAGAAGAATGTGATTGACCAAGGGAAAATGCAGCAATAGGAAAGATGAGAGCAACTCATAGAGTGGGTATTTGAGGGGACAGGAGAGTTAGCAGGAGCCCTGTGAGTAAGCTTGCACACCATGTGGCCAGGATGTTGTTGGATGGCTTCTCATGTAGGGTGGTTTTAGTAGCAACTTGAGATCTGTCCCCTTGGTAAACACTGACATCAACAAAAATGCCCCCTAATTTGCCTGACATTGGGCTGCTTGTGCAATGAGAACACCATGTCTTCGTTCTTACCCAAGCAAATGATCATCCCGGACCAGCCTTCTCAATCTACGCTACCTAAGAAAGTAGTTGCATGTGCCTATGTAAATTTAAATTTTGTGATTGAAAATTAAATAAAATTTAAAATTCAGTTCTTCCATTCCACAAAGCACATTCCAAGAGTTCAATATCCCCTTGTTAATTACAACATTGGACAGTGCATGTAGAGCATTCACATTGTCATAGAAAGTTCCACTAACAGCACCACCCTTCATGAAATCAACAGTTTTCTAAAAGAGCTCTCCACATGTTAGGGTATGTTCCTCATTTGACTTCGTATAGCTCACTTCTTTCCATTTCATCTTTGTGTTTTCCTAATTAGACTATTGTGCAATCAGAATCCAAATGTTCCCCAGCTGGTCCCCAGTAGTGCACATTTGTGAGTATGTATGTCTCTTTCTTGCTATGAATCTCTAATGACATTGCAAAGCTATATGGCAAATATATTTTTATAAGGCCCTAAATATTTTCTATGCTGTTCCTGTTATTTCTTTCAAAGATAAATAGCTAGACTGGATTAAATAAATAATTTTACTTGCTTTCTTCTGATGAGGATGCTTGTGGCTACATTTAGGATCCTTTCCAACAACCGAAGACAATCTCCCCATCTCAAGATCCATAACTAATCACATTTGAAGGGTTCCTTTTGCCATGAAAGGGAATAGTCACAGGTTCAGGGATTAGGAGATCGTATCAGCCTGCTCCAAGATTACATAAAGTGGTTTATCAGTAGAAGGAAGTCTACCCTACCAAACCGAACTGAGCTATTCAGGGCTTCGAATGATTCAGTTTAAAGCATAAAATGTTTGTTTGTAATCATGTTGACAGATAATTAAAATGTCTGATGATGCCAGCAACACCTTAGCCACTGCAGACGGCTCAGAAATTACCGAGATTCCCAGAAGTGATTCTTTACCTGAGAACACAGAAGCACACTGTGGTTCAGCTACAGCCTCAAATGAACCGGCACCCGTGGAGCCCAGAGGAGATTTGCATGATACCGCTGATCAGGGTGCAGAGACTGGCCACCTGCAACAGCCCAAAGATGACAGTACCCCAGAGATTGCCCTCAATGGAGAAGTGACCGAAGACACACTAGCAGAGTGCATCGATTCTGTCAGCCTTGAAGGCGAACCTGCTTCCGAAATACCCCTGAAAGAACAGAATGATCCGGTAAGAGTGGTCATTGAGTGCATTTCAACTTCAGTACTTCTCAACACTTAGACCATTTTCTGTTGCTACCAACACCATACCATAGACTCAGTAAGTAAGAAAGGTGGTTTATTTTGATTCAGGGTTCTGGTCCAAGGTCAATGGGCTACACCTAGTGATGACCTTCTTGCTGGCAGGGTCCCAGGGTAGCTCTGGGTGTCACAGGGCTAGAGAAAGGGAGTGCCCAAGAAATCTAACCAAACTGGCTGGGATAGCAGATTTACTTTCAAGATAACCCTTCAACCCATGAATCCATTAATCAAAGGAATGGGTTAATCCTTTCCTGAGGGCAGAGCCCTAATCACCTCTTCAAGGTCTTTCCTGGTCCCAACT
>PVKS010042451.1:0-15419 GCA_004027875.1 Aplodontia rufa | reverse complement strand
ATGTGGGCACTCAGTGCTATGAATTTTCCCCTTAGGAAAGCTTTCATGCTGTCCCAAAGGTTTCGATATGTTGTGTCTTCATTTTCGTTCTCTTCCAAGAATTTGTGGATTGCTTCTTTCATGTCTTCTTGGATCCATTCTTCATTTAATAGGGTATTATTCAATCTCCAATAATATGTGTGTTTTCTGTTATGATTATTGCTGTTGATTGCTAGGGCTTTCATCATATGGGTGTGGCTCAGCCAGTGCAGTCAGCTCCTGTTTACCTGAGTGTGTTTACATGGAAAATAGCCTGTAGAAAGCCTTTGACTTGTTCTTTCTCTTTTCAGGTCTACCTTTTAGCCAGATCCATGCTTGTAGCATGAAGGGAGAGGGAAAGAGGAATGGAGAGAAAACTAGGCTCATTTAGTTGCTTCATTCTTAGATATGTTATAGGCAAAGAGATTGACATTAATTTATTAGAATCAAAATTAAAGTGCTTTTAGCCAAAGGCTGTTTTAAGACATGGGCAAAGAGCAGGGTAATTTAATTTTAAATAAGATGTAAAGATTAAGGCAGTACAGAATTAGAGTGCATTTTTAAAGTGTAAAAATAAGTAACTTTCAAAATTAGTTTTGTAAAAGGAGTAATGTGACAAAAATCACCATAATATGTTAATCAGCATTTAAAGTATCCTTTTTCTCTAAACTGTGAAGTAGAAATGCAGTGAATGAACATGATTGAATCATGAAATCACATATGGATTCTGTTTATGTAGTGTGCCCTTTTAGCCTGACTAACCTTCAGAATCTATAATATCTTAATCACCATTAAACACACATGTTCCTGATTTAGAGAAAGTTTCAACTGTTTTCCACCTGCCTTCATGTAAAGGGAAGTGGAGATGTTTCCTTCCAGCACTTAAAATTATGCCGTACCCACATGAAAAAGGTCTCAATCAATCTGTATTCTATCTGCCAAATGGTTATTTATGGCATTTCTGTCACCATTATTGTGTCTCTGTAGCTCTTTTTAAAAGTGAGGTGACTGTTTAATTAAAGGATAATCATTTCCTAGCATGAATTATTCACACATGATAGAATTTTGTGTGCACATGATATACCTAACCCTGTGCACAAAGGTTAAAAGGTGTCTAGGTTAAATGGAAACATTTATTTGATTAAGAAAGGGAATTGAAGACAAATTATGTCCTTTATTTCTAACTAATTTTTATAAGGAGGATATATATATATATGTGTATATATATATACATACATACATATATATATATTTAAAGATTTCAATGCCTGGAAAAATACTCAAAAGTTTCTTAATAAGTATTATTTTCTAAGAAACTCTTTGCTATAATAATAGCAAATAATAAATATCCAATGACAATAGAACTTTCCTATCTGCCATCTTGTTTCATCAGTGCGAAATTAGCAGCCACAGTGGAACCACCAACTGCCGTTTAAATTCTGGAGTCTTTATAAGAAAAGATGTGGAGAGAATTATCCACTTATAAGGGAATAAGTTTAAGTATTTCAGTTTGACCATAAATATTAGTCCCTGAGGAGAGACATATTGCCTTCCCAGAAGGAATAAATGTCACTTAAATTCATCTTCCAAAATGTTCTAGTGCTGGATATTGTTTGGCCTGTCTCCTGCCACCCCCAACCTCCACCTCACTGTTACCTGCATGTTACCTTAAATCATCTCCAGTGGTTTCCTTAAATCCATCACTAAAACCCTTGGAAGGCCCAGCAAAATCTTCCATCCTGTATCAACATCGAAGCAACGCTGTACTCCTCAGTGCGCGTGCCTCTGCAAGCCCTCGGTTGTCAGGGCCCAGTTCAGGGTGTGTTTGGATCCACAGATGTCCTTTTAAACTGTCATAGAGAATCTTGACGTTTCAAGTCAGGTGAAACTGATAAGCCCTCCATGGAATGTGTCTTCAGTAGCCCTTTTTTACCCCTCAATTCTAGTGTTTCTTAGTGTCAGCTGTTTCCATGTCTGCTTTCCCTGCCCAGATTGCCAGCTCCTTGAAGGCAGGAACTATGCATTCTCCATCCTTGTAACCCTGCGTCTAGCACAGTACCGAGAAGTCTTCCAGCATTCAGTAAATAGTTGTTTTACCAGTGAAGGAGTACCATGTGGAAAGGTAAGGTTGGACACAAGCATATCCAGAATCCAACCCTGGCTTCATCCATTATGCACTTTGGGTGAGTTTCTTACCCTTCCTGCACTGAAAAGCATATGGTAGACTGTAAGTGCTTTCCTGTGGTTAGTCCATTTAACTCAACATCTCTACTGTGCAGAAACTATGTACCTATCAGACCTGTGCTAGGTGCTGGTTGCTCTAGAGAAGACAGACAGGACTTTCTTCTCAGGAAATGAGTCGTCTAATATGGTTTTTTTCTTTCTAAATTGTGATTTTGGGGCCATCAGATTTAAAGTTAGGTAGATCAAACCGTAAGTGTATTAATTGATATTTGACCCTTATTTCTTGTGGGTACATTCCCTCACCTTATGTGTTCCCAGTTTCACATCACTCCTGTTCTTCATGGTACATGGCTAGCAGTTTTACAAAGTCTTCATTCTCTGTAGTATTGTTGTTACTCAAGATATTTCAGAATTGTGGAAGTGACGATGTTACAGCCAGCAGACTGAGAATCAGGGAGTCCTCCCATCCTAAAATGACAATGTACCACACTTTGTTATTACAGTTGAATAACCATTCTTTAAGAGGAAAGGTGGCTAATTGAAGTCAACCACAGACAGAGTGAATTCAGGTATTTTTCAATCACTGAAAAGTGTGTCCAATGAGCCTCTGCTCACTGCTAAAAGAGAGCTGATTTAAAAAAACTTAAAAGAATCACTAGAACAAAGAACTCCTGCCCAAACATTCTCCAAGTCCACCTTAAACAACACAGGGAAATAAAATGGTACCTTGAAAGGATCCCTAGCATCAGCTCATGATTGCTTATGTTAATAAAATGATGGAAAATTCCAGCATATGGATACTTAAAACATTTAGTATTGATTTTAAAAATGCATAATTAATGTTTGACAACACTGGCATGAAAATAGGTTTTATCCTCAATGTATGTTTCCTGTCAAATGCTGGAAGTCGTGTGCACGCGCACTTGGATGCCTGGATACATAGCATGCAGTACTTAGAGATTCACAATCTCTAACTAAAATATGAAAACACTTCTAATGAGTAAGCATTGGCTCTAAATGTTTTCAAAATAAGTACTGTTGATAAATAAGCTATCAGATATGCCATTGATCAGTTGCTCCTTTTTTTTTTTTTTTCAGTTCTGGGAATTGAACCCAGGGCCTTGTGCATGCTAGGCAAAGGCTCTACCGCTGAGACACATCCCCAGCCCTTCCCTTTTCTTTAACAAGAACAGAAGTTGGTTTAAATTTTTTAAACCAATTATTTCAGCTTTTCGCCATGAGCAAAACATTTTGCTAAGAGTGAGATAGCTAGACCCTTGACTTTTAGATTTTTGAAGATCTTTAGTAACCCCCTAAAGTGTGGGCAATTTTATTTCTATTAAAAGTAATATGAATATTTCAACTTTCAGTAAATGTTGAACATTACTGAGTTTAATTCAAATCCCAATTTCCTTCTCATCCTTTCTCGATGTTTCAATCACCTCCAGCTAACTCCTTTGCCTTTAGCTCTGACTCATATCCCACATTAAGTCTCTACTTGGAGATAGTTGTAACCCAAACTCAGTGTCCAACTAAACCTATGGATGCCACTTTGGTGACAGTACCACGTTCAATTCCAAAACACTTCCTTCACGTTCCTTCTCTGTCTAATCTACCACTGAGTTATGCCGATCTTGTTCATTAAATAGTTTTTAAATTCATTTTTCTCTCTCCGTTTCTATAGCCACCACTCTAGTCTGGGTCACCATGATCTCTGGCTTGGATGAATGCAACAGACTTCTCATCTGTATCTTTTGTTCCTCTCTGGCTCCTCTCCAATACTTTTTTTTTTTTTTTTAAATATGAATCTGATCAGGTCAACAACTTTCCATTGCTCTTAGCAAAATTCCAGAACCCTCAGTGTAGCCTCCAAGACCTCCATGATTGCCTTGGCTCTGTGTATTCCTGCTGCTGAGTCTGGAATGATCTTCACCTGACTTCATACAGTTTTCTTCTGGCTGCCTTTTGGGCCTTACCTCAAAGAAAACTTTCACAGGAGAGCCTGTCAATAGCACAGTGCACCCCATCCTTACTAGCATTTACCTGTATAATTGTTCTCAGTGTCTTCTTCCAGGGGACTGTAAAGTCTGTAAGCGTAAGGCCTGTGTGGGTTTAGCTTCCTAGTGTGTTTCTGGCTGGAGAATTGGGGTGCCTTTGTCCTGAAATGACTTCCTAAAGACCACTTACGCTACTTGGGATTTATCCTTACAGGAGTGGGAAGCCTTAGAAGGATTTTAAGCAGAGGAACTATGTGATTGATGTGTACTCAAGGAAACCCACCTTGGACAGGTGATTATTATCCAGACCGTTATTCCCAAAATAGAGAACAAGGCAGAGGCACAGCAACTGCAGCTCATTGCCATTCTTTCTCGATTTCACTTCCATCCCTCCTAAGTCCAGTGAGAAAGGTTACTCATTGAACCTCTCAAACAAATGTTTGACAGTCACCTGATTATTCATTTGAACAATATTGACTGAGTTCTTAAGTGCATGCTTGACACCAGGAATAATAGAATGACCAGTGGCCCAGGCTCAAATGTGTATCCCTAGTCACAGGTCCCACTCTAATAGGAGAGACTGCCCAATAAAAGGAGGAATATAATCCAATGTGGAAGGTGCTACTATGGGAGTTTGAATGGATTCCTAGGGCTCAGAGGAGATTGTAAGTAAAACATTTCCCTGGAAATGCCAGAAAATGCCTCAGAGAAGAGGTGGCCTTTGAGCTGGTAGGAATGGCAGGGTTTTGTCCCGTAGAGACAGATGAGGAGGCGTTGCAAGTGTCTGCGTCAGAATGTGAGAAGGTGGGATCTGTGAAAGGGTGTGGCCCAGGAACAGCTTTATCCCTGGATGTTCAGGGAATGGGGTAAGGAAGGTGGCAGGAGATGGGAAGAGAGGCATGTTGGAGTCACACTGTAGAGTGAATATTCATTCGTACTGTAAATTATAGTACGAATATTCAGCTACAGGCCACTAAAAGTCACTGGACTGCTTTCAGTGTCTCTGATTTAAAAAGAAAACAGTACATGAGGAGAATTTATATTAAAGGTCAAGTAGTTTATTGGGAAAACAGTGACTAAGGTAATAAGAATAATGATCATCTGATAGCAAGAAATGAAAAAAATGATCACAGCCCTTCTAGGGTCTAGGGGGTGGGACTGGGGTCTGTCTGGTACCCTGAGAGAAGAGAGGGCCAGGATCCCAGCGAGCTGGCCCAGACTAGCACTGGGAGACAAAGCAGTGAGCCTGGCCCTACTTGTATGCACTCAGTGCCATGACAGCTGTCTGGGTTTGTGTTCTGCAGTTCCATGGAAAACGGGAGACCACCTGATCCTGCCGACTGGGCCGTGATGGATGTCGTCAATTATTTCCGAACAGCAGGATTTGAGGAGCAAGCTAGTGCTTTTCAGGAACAGGTAACTCACTTTGGAGAGACAAGTGATGGACACAGTTACCTCCTTTCACCACAGTGGACACAGGCAGTGAGGAGAAAGAGGACTAAGGAACAGTGAGGGGACAGTGACTCTAAGAGACCAAAGGGGAAGGAGAATGAAAGTGGAAAGCTAGTGATTCCTTTCTACCAGTGAAAAACCTAAGGCTGAGCCATGTCACAGCTGCATAGAGGAGAGCTGAAGCTTGTTTGCATCTATATCTTCTAAAAGACTGACCATGCGCAGGTAGAGGGGGTCAGCCCTACCTTCCAGGCAAACACTAGAATGCAGAAAACTGAAAAGAGAGGAGAAATAAATCTGACCAAGAGACATGCAGCACCTTCTACTACTGGCCTCAACACCCCCTGGACTGTGGAGCCCCTATAATTTGCTTTCCATATGCTTAACAGGTTTAGTCAAAGCATACAGAATTTAGAGTCAAATTCTGATTCTTCTAGATGTATGTGACCCAGCCAGTTACTGTAGCTGAGTATCGGTTTCACATCTATAACAGGAGGCTATCAATATTTAACTTTTTAGGGATGTTGTGAGGGTGAAATGACAAGATGTGCAAATTGCCGAAGAGGTCCTGCCACAGTGTTGATGCTCAAAAATGTTAATTCCTGGGGCTGGAGTGGTGGCTTAGTGGTTGCAGCGCTTGCCTGTCATGCATGAGGATGCAAGTTCAAACCCCAGCACCACGTACACAACAAAATGTTGGAGCAACAAGGGCCAAATGAAAGACTGAATAAGAACTGATTCTCTCTTTCTCTCTCTCCCTCTCTGTCTTTCTCTCTATCTCACTGTTTCTCTGTCTCTATTTAAAAAAAAAAAGAAAAAAAGTTAATTCCTTTCTTTCAGACCTAGGATTGGTATTGGAAAGAGGGAGGAAGGAATAGGCATCTCTTGGAATAGTCTGCACTTTGTGGGCTGAACCATCTCTACAGGGATGACATGACCTTCCTGGAGGTTTAACCAGGAGGCAGTAAATTGGAGAACACTCCATAGTGCACCCAGGCTAGCTCTCGGCAAACACAGTTCCTATTTCTCTACCAATGAAAGATGAAGTTTCTAGGCATTAACTACTTTTTTGGTATTATAACTGGGAGAATTACACACTGAAGAACGTCTGGCTGCTTCTTTGCATCCCGTTAGCATTGCTTATTCACTAAAGCTATTTGTTGTATGTCCTGAATTTAGATAAAGTAACCCTCAGTCTCTTTAACTTGTGTTGCTATCAGACCTGATCCTTATACATATGTATTTTTCCTAGTTTAGAAACTTTGCCAAAATAGAAGTTGAAATCACTTTACACCCACCAGAAGAACTAAAATTAGGAAGACTGATAGTGCCAAATGTTCATCAAGATATGTAGCAACCAACACTCTCCTACATTGTTGGTGGGGGTGTAAAATAAACACTCATGCACCTACTCCATGACCTAGCAATTCCACTCCTGGGTATTTACCCAAGAGAAATGGAAACATCTATAAAAAATGTTCATACAAAATTTTTCTTAGCAACTTTTTTTCAGAACTCTCAAAAATGAAAAGACTAGGAAAATGAATGTAACAAACTGTGCTATATTCATACAATGAAACACTACCATGTGATCAAAAGGAATGAATTACTGACACACCAGCAGTTTGGGTAAATCTAAAAAACATTCCACTGAAAGAAGTGTTACACAGGAGAGTTCATTGAGTGGGCCCTCTAGATTCAGTCTCAAAACACAAAAACAATAGTAGAAAAAAAATCAGTGTTTCCTCTGGATGGGTGGGGTGGGGAGGGGAATGACTGGGAAAGGCTCTGAGTAATGGTAATTCTGGGTATCTTGTTGAGGGTTTGGATTACAGGTATTTACTTTGGTCGCTGCATATACACGGGCATATGTGAATGATTGTGTGCATTACACGGCACATACCTTTTATAAATTATAAAATTAGTAAACAATGGTATGAAAACTTGGAAGTATACTATATATACAGTTTCCCTTGAAAATCATAAAAATATGGATTGACAATAAAATAGAGGGATGACTACAGGGATAGATGTATGAAAAAGTAAATATAGAAAATGCTAATTATAGAATCTAGGTGGTAGAAATACAGGTGTTCATTATAAAACTGACAATTTCCTTTATAATTTTTATAATTCTTTATAAATTTTTGTAATTCTTTATAGTTTTTATAATGAAATCCTGGTGAAAATTACAGTTCAGGTTGAAAAGCGAAAGCTGATTAGATGGAACAATGTTTTATTTTGTCATTTAATGGTGTAACATCTATTTATGTCATTGCAGTTAAGTAGTCTCTTCTAAAATTAAATTTAAGTAATATCATAAAAGGTTAACAAAAAAATAAAATTTAGTTAAAAGGTCTGTTGGTCAGATTCCCAGATGCCCAAAAGCCTTTTCAGGTTGGTCTTTTGCTCAGACTCCCCTGAGGCAGACATCCCAGATTGGGAGACAGTGTGCTTCCTGGGCCTTGCAGATGCTATACACGACCTTAGAAATGGGACTGGCCATCTCTGAGCTTGGCGGAGGAACAGGCCCTTTCTCCCAGGGATGACCTCATTCTGGCACCAGGGACACAAGATGCAAAAGGGAACATTTCATTCAGAGTCCTTAAAGGGGGAAATGCATATCGCCTTGCTTCTGTGTTGAATTTATCAACTCCAAAGCCTGAGAAATGAATTCCCAGAACAAAAATTTGTTGTTGTTGTTATTGTTTTTAAGAGAGAAAGAGAGAATCCACTTTATTTAGTTTCTCATGTGACTTTCGTTGCTCGAACACTTTGTTGTGTACGTGGGGCTGAGGTTTGAACTCACATCCTCACACATGCTAGGCAAGCACCGTAACTACTGAGCCACCACTCCAGCCCCAGAACACAAGTTTTGCAAGCATGCATGGTCTGAAAGCTCAAGTTCCTTCATTCTCATAAAAGGGTAGTGGAGTGGATGAAGAGTCTTGAATTATTCTCTGGAAGCAATGCATATCTTTCTCCAGCTCTGAAATTTTCATTGCTTTTCCTCTTCCCATTAAAGGAAGCAGAAGGAAAGGAGGGTCTTCTTGGCAATGGACTTCATGCAGTTAGCACTCACTCACCAAACATACTCTGCCTGCAGGCCACCTCCAACCTAAACTCATGACCCTGCCAGGCACATTTTTGATCATAACAGCTGGGAAAACTATGAACAGCCACATCCTACACTCTCCTCGGGGAAGGCTTTGCCTGGCCACTTGATCCAAACAGAGAAGGAATAGAGAGCAGCCACTAAGCCACACTTGAAAAGGGCAGATCCAGAAGGGATAGCATGGTTGCCAGTGTTATGGGGAGCTTAATGTTTCGTGGCAGTCTCGAATGGCATGAATGTATGTGTTCCCCCAAACTCATACATGGTCAACCTCATCCCCAATGTGAAGGTCTTAGGAGATGAGGCCTTTGGGAGGTAATTAGGTTTAGATGAAATCATGAAGGTGGAGCACCATGATAGGATTAGTGCTTGTCTGAGAAAAACCAGAGAGCTTGTTCTCTTTCTTTTTGCTATAGGAAGATACAATAAAAAGGTGACCGGCCATCTACAAGCCAGGAAGAAAGCCACACCAAGACCCCAGCCATGCTGGCAACCCTAATCTTAGACTTCCAGCCTCCAGAACTGTGGGAAATAAAATTCTGTTGTTTATGCCATCCAGTCTGTGCTATCTTGTTACAGCAGCCTATACTAACCAAGATACCAACATTGATGTCAAACACGTCCACCATCAAGTAAGCTGGCTTTCAGGAGAGAATCTGTCTTTGGGATATGACTTCATAGGACATTACTGGATACTACGTTGCTGTATGTCCCTTTGGAAGATAGGAGGCTATTGAGCAAGATTTATCTGAAGGACTAGAATGGCATCCCTAGTTCCCATGGTATGGGGAGGCATTTAGATTAAGCTGGTGATCTTTGTCTGACTTCCATTTCCCTGTGCAGGCATCCAGCTACCACATCACAATTATATTCATTAAGATTCCCTCTGGTACAATCATCTCCATCAAATTTTCCAGCGAACTTTGTTTGAACTTTATGTGTGCACAACAGTTACAAGCCAAAAGAACTATCAAGAGGGAGGGCCTAAGTCCCTGCTCACCTCCGGACAATGACTCAGTGTCGATAATGTGAGTGTGTTTAGGCTGTATTACTGTTCTGGCCAGTCCCCTTTTATAACCAGTAATGTTGCTCCCCCTTGAGTTGGCATATGGCTTATGTTGTCAGGGCTACAGTTGTTCACCATGTGGAGACTCTGGCCTACAGGACTTGCTAACATAGTGTCCCAAAGGGTTCAGCAGCCCAAAAAAGCAGACGGCAGCAGGAGTCCTTCACCAAGCCAAGAGAGCAGGCATCTGTACGAGTCCTTTGTAGAGCAGGCAACCAACGATAACCCATATTGTCAGCACCATCTCTCTTTCTCATGGACATCATGGTGTGATAACTGTTTTCCCAAATGTCTTCTGGCAGAAATACCCTTTAGGCTGTAGTAAATTAGGGCACGAGGGGAGTCATGATTCAGGGTTTGTTTTCTTCTAATTGCCTTATGGTCTCTGCATGATCCTGTGGAGTTTGCCTTTCTAGGATGCAAATTTTTATAAAGTACATATTAAGTTAAACAGACAGAACATTGATCAAGCTCCTGCTTTAAGATCCAAAGATGTGGCTAGAGTGGTAGCTCAGTGGAATTGCACTTGCCTGGCACGTGTGAGGACCCAGGTTCAAACCCCAGGACCACATACACAACTAAGTGTCGGAGCAACAAAAACCAGATGAAAAACTAAATAAAACTGCTTCTCTCTTTCTCTCTCACTCTCCCTCTCTCTCTCTTTATATATATAAAAGAGTCAAAGGTGTAGTCTTAGAACTGGGCTCACAAAGTATGCTTCCAATGCACAGCGTAAGGCAAAAAAAAATTAGACACAGTAGTTGTACCTATTTTGTAAATAGGTCACAAAAATGTGGCACTTACTCATGGGTATGGGTCATCTGGTTTTCAATAAACAAGGGTACTTCAGGAATTCTACTTTCCTAAAAGCTTTGGTTTTTAAGAAAGACCATTCTAACTAATCTCATCCAAAAGCATCTCCACCCTCCTCAGAGAGAAGATTTGGGATAAGGTTTATTTTGTCAAATATTGAAGGCTAAATGAGCAAATTTCTCTGTTATAGAGCCATGTCCATTGACAATGCTTTTAGTTTCCACATAAGGAATTGTGGCATTCTAATATAATCACCACTTAAATTGAACCTAACTACAAGGCACAAAAAAAATTCTCCCATTGTAATGTCAACTTATTTTATTGCCTCTATCCATCTGACTTATGTACTCAGCCTATGTGTGAAGAGGGAAAGCAGAGATCTGCCATGCGGTCACTACCATATAGTTCAGATGGTTAGATTTCTTGAACTTTTACCAGTGAGTAATATCAGTGATCCTATTTCTAGAGCAATACGTATCTCTGAGATTTATTCTCAGAATATCATAACAGAATAATATGTAACTCAAGGTGACAAATTAATTTTACCCTATTGACTCCTCACTCTCCTTGACCCACATGAGTAAAAATAATATTTTACTCTGAAATACCCATCTCATTTTTTAAGTTGTTTAAAACACTAAGATCGGGGTTTCCTTACAGATGGATAAATCTCTGAAGTCACTGACTTAATAAAGATAAATAAAATTTCCTATTGTTACAAATTGCCAAGCAACAACACTAAGCACCTCAAAATAGAGTAGTTAGATGGTACCAACCAGAGCAACACTGGGCATAGTGTTAGTCATGCCCAGATTGAATTCAACTGTAGTGATTCTACATGGACATTTCTAATTAGACCACGGATAAATCCAGGTTCTGCAGGGCCTCAAGTTTAGACAATTCTAAGAGTCCTGTAATTAATTTGAAAAAATAAAGTACAAAATTTCAAGTTAAAAATTGTTAAGGTGAAACTTGAGTTTCATTAGCTTCATTATAAATCCCGCTCTGAACTAGATCAATAAAAACCTCACACATTGGAAATATAACTTTAATTACTTTATCAGCATTTAATAAAGCCAGTGCTGAAGATATTCTAGGTGTTTTGATGCCCAATATTTCTTAAAAATTAAAAGCTACTGAAATGTTTAAATTATTTCATTGCATATCAGGGAATGTGGAAATTCAAACTCTGCTAATGTGTCCTTCCAGTCCATAAAAATTTAGAAAAAAATTAGCAAGCAAATGGGTAAACAATTAGAAAGTAGCCAAGAGAACTGAATAAGGAAAGAGCCTTTTTTAATTTAAGAAGAATAGATGCCTATAAACTGAAGTGCTCAAATGGTTGTTCAAATCATTCCTTTGGAAGTAGAATGGCTATAATACATAGTGAGACAGCCAGGTGTGTGGTGCTTATTTACTTGTTCACTTGTTTCCACATCTGCTGTAGTCTTTGTAATAGCCATTAAAATAGACCTAAAACCATTAAAGTAAAATAATGCTCATTGTTACCATGAGCATTATTTTACTTTAATAAAACCATTAAAGGTGTGGGAACACTCTGAGGGAAGCACAGAAGATTCCAACAGAGGCAAAACTGAATACAAAGGCAGGGAGTCATGAAACAACAGGGTTTGTCTTGAGAACACCAAGTGAGTTGTAGTAGGAGGTACGGGACAGAGAAAGCCGTGGGTAGGAATGAAAAGTAAGCAGTGCAGATAGCAGAAAGTTTGAATTGCCTGACACAAGGCTACCTGAGAGGCTTCAGGAAACCACTGAAGGTTATTCAGTAGGGAGTTGCATGCTGAGACTTGTGTTTTTAAAATACTCATAGAGTGGCTTGGAGGACAAGAACCTGAAGGCAGGAAAGCTGCTGAATGGTCCCATTGGGAATAGAAGGAAATGCTAGGTTAGAAAGTATAGTCATGTGTCACTTAATGCTGGGAATAAGTTCTGAGCAGTGCATCATTAGGTGATCTCATCATCATGCAAACATGACAGAATGGACTTGCATGAAGTATGATGGCCATGGTCATGAGGGTCACTAGGCAATATGACTAAATATAATCTCATGGGACCACCATCATGAATGCAGTGTGTTGACCTAAACATCATGTGGCTGTATGGGGAAGAAGGTTAAAGAATCTAGTTAATCATTGCCCACACCGATTGAAAAGTCATCAGATCTCATTCTCTGTGGTAGCTACAGGACTGAGCCAAGTGCCACAGGTGGGAGGAGGAGGAGGTGTAGATGACTGTCAAGTGTCCAGATTGGGTAATTATAAAGTGGTGGCACTAACCAGAATATTTCTGAAGGTAAGTTTTTAGGATGGGGCACATTAAATTTGAGGATCTGTAGGATATTTAGGAGAAGCTATCTAGCAGACAGCTGAGGGGAGGAGTGAGGCCTAGAAACAGATGTGAGAGTCATTGTCAGCCACGGAAGAGAAAACAAGAGAGCCATTTAGAAGGGGGAAAGGGCCAACGACAGCACCTGAAGACTGCCACATTTTTCATTATTAAGAGAAGAAAGGTGGAAAAGGAACTGAGAAAAAAACATTCAGGGAAGTGAATTCAGTAATGAGAGGTTGTGTAGAAAGCTCTGAAGGGGACAGTTTCAAGAAAAATGAAATAATCAAGTTCAAAATACCTCCGCGAAGTCAGGTGCAGTGGGGTCTGGGCGTGATGGTGAAATTTGCCTGTGGAATTCCATGGAGTTGGTGGAGGAGTGTGGGGGACCATCCCTTTCAGTAGAGCAGTGAGTGGAATGCAGGTGAGTGGGGGAGAGGCAGGGGCTGTGGGGCCATATGGCTCTTTTCCAAGAATGGAGACATCCAGACTTATTTACATGCAGGAAAGTAGACAAAAAAATTGGACAGATTAAAATTGCAGAAAATTGAGGACAGTTAAATGAAGCAGACCTCTTGAGACTATGGAAATGGATGTGATCAAAAGGGTATGAGGAGCAAAAATATGGAGAAATTGGAACCTTTGTCCATTGCTGGAGGGAATATGAAATGCTGCTGCCACCATAGAAAACAATTTGGCAGTTCTGCAGTTCTTCAAAAATTTACACACAGAATCACTGTATACTCAGCAGTCCCACTCAAAAGAATTTAAAAGAAGAGCTCAGACACTTGCACTTGTGCAATGGCCATTGCATTATTTACAATCACCAAAGGTATCCATGAACAAATAAGTAAGCAAAATGTACATAAAATGGCATATTGTTCAATCATAAAGTGGGATGAAGTTCTGATATGTGCTGTAACAGGATGAAATCTGAAAACATGAAGTAAAACAAGACAGGCAGATAGTATATAATTCCACTTATATGAAATATCTAAGAGGCAAATTCACAGAGATAAAAAATAGATTAGAGGTAATCAGGAGCTGTGGGGAGGGAGTTATTAATTAATGGGTATAGAGTTTCTGAATGGGGTAATGAAAAAAGATCTAAAATAGATAGTGATCATACAATATTGTAAATGTTAATTGTTGCTCCTATATACTTGGAAATGCTTAACATGGTATTTTTAATGTTATATTCATTTTATTCCTGTAAGATTTTTTTAATATGTAATTCCAGCCATGATATACATGACAGGTCAATTTGATCAACAAAGTAGTCAGGTATTTTATTTTAACAAAGAATATGAAGGACTTAGTACTTAGGACTATAGGTGAGGATGTGTGCAGATCTAAGGTTGCTCTTGGGTAATGGTTACTTTTATATGCAACTTGACTGGGCTAAGGGATGCCCAGATGGCTTTTCTGGCTATATATCCATGACAGTATTTATGGAGGCAATTAACATTTGAATCAGTATACTGAGTAAAGACTTCCCACATCAATGTGGGTGGGCAGCATCCAATCTGATCATGGCCCTAATATGCAAAAAGATGAAGGAAAGGTGAATTTACTCCATTTAACCAAGGACATCCATCTTCTACTCTCAGATGCTGAGACAGTAATGCTGATTCTCAGGCCTTCAGATTCTCTCTGGAACTTGTCCCATTACCCCAACCCCTCACCCTGGCCATTGTTTCACAGCTTGCACTGTGGCTCCAGCTAACCAGAATCCTACTCGTTCTGTTTCTCTGGAGAACCCTGACTGATACTTCCTGCCCTCAAGGACATGAAGGATCTTCTGACAACCTCTTTTTTTTATTTTGTTTTTACTAAACAAGAAGAAATCTCCTCAGAGTGGTGAGAGATAAGTAGAGGTTTAAAAACTAACTAAAGAAGATAGTGAAGATTAAAATGGTCACCAAGTAGAATGGGAAAGAAGATGACCAGGGATAAATAAAAGAGCTGTTGAGATATTGAATAGACTTACCTGAGAGTAGTACACTACAAATTTGTAGTGTTTTATCTTTATGGTTTTTTTATGTTTATTTGCTTTAGTTTTGGGATTTTGTTGTTGTTTTTGTTTTAGCTGAACCAGGAGGAGGATTTAGAGAGGCTAGATTACTGGACTCCTTGATGGCGTATTTGTGGCCTAACCAGAAGGTTATTTTAGAGGGTAGTGAAAGAATGGCCCCTATGGATGGAGCCACCTTACGACCCAGCTATCCCACTCCTGAGAATTTTCCCAAAAGACTTAGAATCAGCGTATTATAGCGATGTGGCTTCATCAATGTTTTTAGCAGCTCAATTTACTATAGCTAGATTATGGAACCAACCCAGATGCCCCTCACTTGACGAGTGGATACAAAAGCTTTGGTACATATATACTATGGAATACTACTCGGCCATTAGAGAGGATGATATTATG
>PVKS010042450.1:0-15419 GCA_004027875.1 Aplodontia rufa | reverse complement strand
CTTCTCCTGCCCCCTTCTTCCTCCTCCTCCCCCCCTCTTCATCCTCTACCTTCTTCATCTTGGGCTTGAACCCAGGACTCCATGCCTGCTAGGCAAGCTCTCTAGGTCTGAGCCATCCCTGACCGTGCCTTTGCCATCATGTTGGTTAGAAATAAATCATAGTTCTTGTTTGTGAAATCTGATCCTGCTCCAGTTACCAGCTCCCAGCACTCTGTTTCATGGACCCTTGGGCTGCTGTCCTTTGGCTTCTGGCAGTCTCTCCTGCCCATGTGCAATCTCCAACAGACAGGGATTGTTGCTCCTGCCCCTTCTGCCCCCTCCCAGTGCCAACACCCAGGGTGGGGACCCGTGAGTGGGAGGGGAGCACCGTGTCATGTGGTAGGAAGGGCTGCAGACGCAGCTCGGTCCCTGACTCTGAGATGGTCCGGAGGGGGAAAATGCAGATCTGGGGCTGGCAAAGGATGTCAGAGGGAGACACCCTCCCACTGGCCCTGGGGGGCCAGCCGCAATATCAAGAGGGCCTCAGGGACTGCAGTCACAGCCGCAAGGACACGAGTCTGTGACCACCGATGCTGGACAGCAGCTCTCTCCCGACTCGAGCCTCCAGGCAGGAGCACTCCGCGGCTGATAGCTCACAGTCAGCCTGTGGGACTCTGCGCAGAGGCCCCGGAACTCGATCAGACCCTGACCCACAGCACCAGATGTGCTGCCTTAGGCCCTGAGGGGAAACCAGCAATCCCAAGGCTGCTCAGCCACCCAGACCCCTCGAGTCACCACTGCCCTGCAGCTGACCTGCGTACTGAGGTCCCTCTTCTGAGGAAGTAAACCCCTGCCTGTGTCACACCAGGGTGAAGTGCAGAGCTGGGGTTCGGCCTGGACCCCCCACCACTTGGTTAAAAGACGGCTGGCATGGGGTCCAGCCTGTAGCTTCTCCAGGGTGGGAGACGGGCGGCTGAAGCCCTTTGTGCACCACCCCCTTGCTACCCTAGAAATGAACACATCTGCTGGGGACAGAAGCCTTTGCAAAAGGAAAGGGAGGTGCTCCGGGAGCCTCACTCCCACATGCACCACTGAGCTGTCCATCTGCTGAGTGGCAGGGGGCGCAGCATGCCAGCCTCACGGGCTCTTTCCTCCTCCTGCCCTCCAGATCCCAGACCAAGGCATGACTCGGGTCACCAGTGGAACCCTCAGTCTGAGCTGCTGAGCTCTGGTGCCCCTGAGCCCCCTGAGCCTTCAGCTCCGGGTGGACAGCTGGGGTGACCCCACAGGCTCTGGGGCCCATGCATCAGGAACCTGCACGGTCTGCCACAACTGACTGCTCTGCAGAGTGGTCCCCTGGTCACAGGGCCACTTGCATCACCTTTTCCCGGGTGGCCCTCAGTCCCATCAAGCCTGGCCTGCAAGCCAGCCTCTGGGCGGAAGTGACCTTGCCCCATCACTGCCCGCAGTGGAGAGGCCAGCTACAGGCCTCTCTGCTGCCGTGGCTGCACGTGGATGAGGATGCCCTGAAGTTCCTGGAGCTTGGGCTTAGGTTGGCTCATGCGAGCGCCACCAGGACACTGGTGCTGAACACTGGTTGCCCAGGTAGGAGCAGCGGGAAGCTGGCGATGTTCGACTTTGTAAGGAGCATCATGTTCATGTAAGTATGGGCTGTCCTGCTGGCCACGTCCGTGTCCTGGGCTGGCTCAGACACGTGTGCCCCACACACAGTGCCACCAGATCCTCTGATGACCTGGTCCAGGGAGGCTTGGCCACCCCAGCATCCATGAGGCCGTGGAGGTGAGGGGTCACATTCTAGCCCAAGGCCTTGCAGCTGGCCTGTGGCGAGGATGGGGAAGCCCCAGAGATCTGCTTGGTCCAACCAGCCTGTGTAAGCACCCAAGAACCCCAGAAAGGCCAGCCCAAGAGGGGAACAACCACAGGGCAGGGGTTTCTGTGAGACAGACCCTGGCACTCACGCCTGGGAAGAGCATCCACGCTGACCACATCCCGCAACTGCTCTTGGCTGCAGGCTCTCTGCCACCCTGAGGGGCATGGCCAGGCCCTCTGCTTCTGAGGCTGTCCTTTTTGACTCCACAAAGGCTCCACCAACGTGATCAGGAATTTTCTGTACCCACAGAGGCACCTCAGGAAACCCATCTCTGCGCAGAGCCTCCAAGTCCCAAAGCCTGAGGGACAGCAAACATATCCTCTGTGCTCCAAGGCAGACCACAGGGCGTGTGTGCATGTGTGCACAAGGGCGTGTGTGAGTGCACAAGGTTGTGTGTGCGCAGTGGTGTGTGTACACCAAAGGGTGTGTGTGCGTGCACAAGTGTGTGTGCACAAGGGGCATGTGCACAAGGATGTGTGTGTTTCTACAATGGTGTGTGTGTATGTGCACTAGGCTTATGTGTGTGCACAAGGATGTGTATGTGTGCACAAGGGTGTGTGATTCCACAATGGTGTGTGTATATGTGCATTAGGGTGTGTGTGTGTGAACAAGGGTGTGTCTGCATATGTGTGCACGTGCAAGCACACCTGCATCTGTGTGTGGTTGGGGAGATATTCCTTCATCTAGCTCAGGGAAGAAGAATTCTTGCCCCCAGGCACGCAGCCTCCCACCTGCTTTGGGAAACAGCACCAAGGAGCAAAGCACCACCTCCAGTGAGGAGGACCCGATGGACTGGCAGGCTTGACCCGCAGGAGTCGCTGGACACTCAGCCTCTGGGATCTTCACTTAAGGTACAGGACACTCATCACAGGCCAGGAAAGCATTTCCCTCCCCACTGAAGAGGCTCAGGAGCTCCCTAGAAAGTCTGTAATTTCTGATTCAAATTGGACTGATGGGGTCTGGGGACATCACTCAGTGTAGAGCCCTTACCTAACAATGCAAGGCCCCAGGTTTAATCCCCAGCACTGCAAAAAAATAAAAAAATAAAGTAAAAATAAATGAACTGAACTAGACCCATCCACCCATCCACCCTATCACCCTCCCATCCATCTTCTCACCATCTATCCATCCCTACCATCCCCATTCATAAATCCTTCCATGCAACCGTGTACCCATCCACCTGTCTCCTATCCATCATCCATCCTCTACCCATCTATCCATTATTCCACCCATTCACATGTCCATCTACCCATCCATTTATCCATACATCCATCCATTCACCCATACACCCATCCATTCACTCACCCACCCATGCACCCACTCACCCACGCATGCACCCATGTACCCACCCACCCACCCATCCCTTCAGAATCCACTCAGCACCTGCCACATGTCTCACATGCTTCCAGTCCCAGAGGGCACAAATGCAGCAACCTGGGACCCGCCCTCCAGGAGAGCCACACACACCAGTGGAAGCCTGTGGAGTGTGGTCTGGGCACAGACATTCTGTCTGGGTGGACCTTGACCCATGGGGCTCTGTGCGCTCCCTGCGGAGTCCTTCCATCAGCCTCAGTGCTTACCCTTGCACTATTGGGGGAGGGAGGGCCAGCGAGCTCCCTTCATGACCCTTCAGCTGCCTCCTCCCCTCTGTGGGTCTGTGTGTGAGGCCTGGCACCCTCCTGAGGACAATTCTTGGGCTTTGGGAAAGACGTCCCTACGCTTTCCCCAATCCTAGGGGTCCTTGCTGCTGGATGGAAACCAGGAGCCTTTGGAAAACCCAGGGCCCAGCATTCCCAGCCCCCAGGGGCATTTGGGGGTTCTTCAAGAGACCAGCATGTTCCTGGCCCATTGCACACCCTGGGAGGTGGAACTATTGGTCCATGACCTTTCATTGACATTCACTTAAAGACCTGTCTGTTAGAGAAGCTCCCAGCCAAGACCAGGGGTCACAACCTTGACCCTCAGCCCTAGGCACACGAGACCACGTTTCTCAGAACACAGGCTTAATGTTTAACCTCCCGCGGGGCTTCCAGCAGCTAATGACACCACATTAACTTTGCCCAAATTAGACGGTTCAGAGGAGCGGACCTCACCCCACCCGGCCGCTGGGCCATGTCCGCCTCCCTCTGCCAGGAGACGCTAGGCTGCCCAGCCCAGGGCTGGGGATGTGGGCCATCCTGTGTCGACGGCTCCCACGGATAGGAACCTTGGGGATGCAACGGGGTCTCTGGGGCAACTCCCCTCTCTGCTGCAGAGCAGCCCCCCAGAAGCTGGCACAAGCCCTGCTCCCTCCGAGTCAGCAGCCCCCGACCAGGGCCCAGACACCCGTGCTCTGGGCCCTGCTGTGAGTCTGGTGAGAAGCTGCAACACCCTGCTTAGCCAGGTCTCCTAATGCAGGCCCTGGCACAGGATTAGAGCGAGCCAGCAATGCTAGAAGCCCTGGGTGGGGCAGGGAGTCTGGGGAGAAAAGCAGGAGCTGCCTGGGGGCCTCCGCTATGGGTCGGGGCTCATCCACCAGACTGGTTCGAGGGTCACTCATGACATTAAGTCCAAGCCTGGACCTGGGGCAGCGGTGACCGCATCCAGCACACACACCGGTGGGCCCCCCCGCGTGTGGGCCAGCCCCTGCCGCCCTTGGGGAGCAGTGGGCCCCTGCGCTGCACCTGGATGAGGCCAGCGTGGAGCTGGCCTCGTAATGCATGGGTGCAGGGGCCTCTGTGCTGGAGGCCAAGGGAGGTGGCTCATGGAGCGCAGTGAGTGGTGGCCCAGGGGAGGCCAGGGGGGCCAGCGGAGGTCCAGGGGGGCCAGCAGTGGGTTCATGAATACAAGCACACAGAGCAGGTGGCCAGACTGACCTGCACAGGGGCTGGCTCTGGGCTCCCAGCAAGGCAGGCGGTGAAGCAGGCCAAGGTGAGGGGAAACAGGCCTCCAGCACCCTCAGGACAGTCTGGGTGTCCCAAGCCCTGAGGAATAGTCACAGGACAGCATAGGACAGAACTGCCTGTCTTCCTGTGCTCTGGAAACATCTTCTGCATCAACCAGGGCTGGTCAGGGCTCACCCCAGGGAAGGATTGAGAACCTACTACCTGAGTCTGTCCCCCAGACTGGCAGTTAAGACGCCTCTGTCCCCACTGTGACCTTGGGAGGGGCAGGCGGGAATGCCAACACAGCCCTGTGGCAACTCCTGGTCCCCAAGGGCCACCTGTGGGCCCTCAGAGGGACCCCTGATGAGGCACAGTAGCAGGGGTTACAAAGGCATGAAGCCCAGTGAATGCAAAGAGGGAGGGCGGACCCCAGCCTGAACAGGGATGGGCCTCTGCATCTGTGGTCTTTGAGTTTATTTCCTGTATTTGACAGATGCTCCACGCAGCAGGCAGAGCCAGGATCCACATGAAAGGAGAAAGGGATCTCTGGGAGCTCCTTCGACCTTGTCCTGGAAGGCACGGCACAGCACGGCTCTGCTGAGGGCCTGAACAGCCTCTCCCACTTGACACACACTGCCCAGTATGGGAAGGCCCCGAGGACTGTCCCGGTGTCACCCACCCTGCCAGAACACTCCAGCTCTTGATGCCTCCTAGACCAGGAGCAACACAAGACTTTTGCCAAGAGCTGGATTCCAAAACCAGGACAAGGAATTAAAACCCTAATCCCAGGGTTTTACTGAAAGCATGCCCCGAGATGGGGCCTAGCCACTGAGCCTCGCTTTCTTCGTGTTTAAAGTGGAGATGATGATTCCAACTCGTCACAAGACAATGCAAGTGGCAGGCAGGTACCACGCCCAGAGCAGCGTGGCCCTCAGGTTGCTACACACAAAAGTCCATGTTGGTTGAGGACACGGTGGCCTTGCCTGTAATGTCAGCAACTTGGGAGGCTGAGGCAGGAGGATCATAGCATAGAGGCCAACCTGAGCAACTTGGTGAGATCCTGTCTCGAAATAAATTACAATTAGAAGGAGCAGGGTGGGGTGAGTACCTCAGTGGTTGAGTGCCCCCGGGTTCAATCCCAAGTCTATATTGGTGATATAGTTTTTGTCTTATGATTTTCACTATGCACCTGTCAGCAGCCCGACTGAGCCCTCGAGATCCCTGAAGTCCAGAGCCAGGGCCTTCAGAGCACCTGCACAGTGTTCATGTCCTATGGGGCAAGCAGATGAAAGCTCAGGGCAGTGAAGATCCAAGGGAGGTGAATGAGGCCAGCCAGCTCACCTTTGACCCTGTCAGTGGGCCTTATCACCTCTCCCTCCACCTGTCCTTGGCCTGTTTGCCCATGTCAGGCCAGATGACAGCCGGGTAAACAGTCCAGCGGCAGCTTGCCGAGGGGCTGCAGGGACACTGCCTGGGCAGAGGAGGGGCGGATTCCAGGCCTTGAGGGAGACCGCAGGGCTGCCTGCAGAGACCACAGCCCCGTACCAGTCCACAGAGGAGACCCTGAGACAGGGGCTGGTGCCAGGTGGTGCCCATCACAGGTGCCCCTCAGAAGCAGGGCCAGACCTCAGGTGTCCTGCCTGCACCACCCTGCTGTGTATGGGTAGAGAACCCTGAGGCTTGGGACCTGGGGAGGCGGGGCCCTGTCCTCATCTGCACCTGCTGGCCTTGCCTCACCCCCAGCTCAGGGTCCAGGCTGGGCTCCAGAAGACTCTGTCCACTGTGAATTTTCAGTCATGGCCCTCTAGAAATTTCCAAGAAAGCCAAAATCCAGGCCGACCCCGCGGGCCACATGTGTCAGAGTGGGCAGGGAAGGAATTGGCCTACAAAGGCTCTAAGACAAGGGACACAGATGTTTGTGGTAGAGCGGCACCTCCCAGAAGGAAGACAAGACCCTCCTCCACCACCAGCTGGGAGCACCCCACCCACCACCCTCTGTGCCCCATCCCCAGAAGGAGGGCAGGACCCTCCTCTGCCACCAGCTGGGAGCACCCCACCCACCACCCTCTGGGCCCCAACCTGCTCAGCATGGAATCTGGGCATGGGTGAATCTCAGCACCAGGGTGGTGGGGGCCTGGCCCAGAAGTGGCCCTAATGCTGTGGGCTGCCTGGCCAGCATTGGCACAAGGTCTCAGAGCTGACAGCTCCAATACTCGGAGCCCTGTTTCAGCTAAGACTGGCCAGTCACTGAGCATCCCTACCCCACGGAGATGACCCCACCCTCCTGTGAGCACAGACCAGGCTCCTGTCCAACAGGACCCTGTCTTCTTCTGCTGGCCAGCCTGGGAAGCCACACACCTGTGTGGGACCCTGCCCAGCTCCTGGTTCACCTCAGCCCCCACCCAGTGCTCAGTATCCCAGTGGGGCTGTGGTCCCTACCATCCTTCCTGAGGGATGAGGGACATGACCTGGGTCCTCAGCCCCTGCATTCACCCCAAAGTGTTTTACCTAGCACCTGGTGCTTTCTATCACCAAGCAGGCCTGAGGATGCACCGGCCAGTGAGGCAGACTGGGTCCCGGCCCATACAGCCCACTCTCTGGGCCAAATCTACATAGGATCCATTCCTGGAAGCTAAGGCCTCCGGTCCACCAACCCCGCTCCTTAGGAAACTGCTCTATAAACATCAGACCTCAGCATCCTTTTGAGAACTCATAGGAGGAAAAGTCCCTTGGAGGCCCAGACGCGCTTTATCTTTTATAAAGAAGCATTGAATAAATCAGTTATGGACTTCTACGCCAGGAAAACCAGTCCCCGCTTTTTTGTTTTTAGAGGGAAAAGAGTGAGAGAGAGAAAGTCAATTTCGTTTGTTTTTCATCTGGCCTTTGTTTCTTCAACACTTAGTTGTGTCCGTGGTGCTGGGTTTGAACCCAGGTCCTCACGCATGCCAGGCAAGCTCTCCAACTGCTGAGCCACCGCTCCAGCACCACCCACCCCCCAGGGTTCTTGAACACTTCAGGGTTTTGGCAAAAGCAAAAAAAGAATCCATTGTGCTTTCCTTTCTTGCTATGGGTACCAGGAAGCTCAGGCTCACAGTAAGGGACCAATGACAAGCACTGGCCCTCTCTGGTTCCTGAGGTCTTCTTTCTCCAGATTATTCCTGAATGTTTTCTCCAATGTCCATGTTTCAGTTCTGTGTTTTGGTACGTGTTGTTTTTCAGATTGCAACATATCCACAGAAAGTATCTAATTTTGTGCTATACTCAGCCACCTGACATTGGGTAAAAACAAATTTCCAACTGTGTCAGACAAGTCTTATAAACAGTAACTGGCTTCCCACCGACCCCCGGTCTGCACCTGGCTTCCAGGCCCACGGTATCCCTTGCATACTCTGCCAAGGGTGTGGGAGGCAGAATCACACCCCCAGGTCTGTTCTGACTTAGGCCTCTCCCCACCCCCAGCTGTGCACCTGGAAAACTGGAGTTAGCAGTTGCTCCTCTCACGCGGGAGGAATGCTCAGGAGAGGGAGGCTCACGTCCAGGACACCCCCTTCCTAATTCTGGGCTCCCATCTCCGCAGATGTTGACAAAAGCCAGGTGCTACCAGCAAAGAGTCCCAGAGACCAGGATGGAGCTGGGGTGGCGGCTTTGAGGGCTGGGCAGGAGCCAAGTGCCCAATTCGGTGCAGGATCTCCCAGCTCCCTCTGCATGCCCAGGGCCTGCCCTTCTGCCTACATGGCCCCAACCACCAAGCCCAAGGCCAGGAGGCAGCAGGCCCAAGGACACTTGTCCACAGCACCTGGCCTGCTCTGCCCAGGCCACGGGCCCTGCCCAGGGCGGCCGCTCATCCCAGGACTCAAACCCAACAGCAGATGAGCCAGGGATCTGGGCAAAGCTTAAGCAAGGACGGGGAGGAGCCTGACCACACAGCCCTGGACAGAGCGTCCTGCCCAGCCCCGGGCTCCAGGCTGCGTCCTGCCCAGTGCCACCTCTGCACATCATCAAAAGTGATCCTTCCCCAGCTGCAAAGAGCAAGAAAGAAAGATAATCAGTATTGATATCAGTTCCTGTTATTGATTTCAACTCTGAAGTGTCGATTTTCAGTCTGGCCCTTTGACGAGGCTCTTTGTGGAAGACTAAGGGATGCGGCCTGTCTGCAGGGAGGGGGCTCTGCCACTCACCCAGGTGAGGCCAGTGAGACCCGCCCCCAGGGGAGCAGACTCCAGGGCAGCCAGGGCAGGGGTACTGAGGGCAAATCCCTCCTCCATCCCTAACAGTGAGCTAGGGCCCAGGTCCTCATTCACCCTGCAGCCCAGCCCAGCAAAGTCCCCGCTCATCCTGACCCCAGCTGAGGCCGCAGGCCTGCACAACAGGCCTGGTCTGTCCCTGCTCAGACCCTCCTCCCCAAACAGGAGCCTCGCCCCCACCCCTCTCTTCCAGAATCTTCAGGGCGCCTCACTCTGGGCTCCAGGGCTGCCTGGTGTCCTCACACCTGAGGGACCAGCTCTGAACCTGCTCTATGGAAGGAAGGAGCCACCACAAGTGTCTCTGAGTACTGGCCAAGTGCCCGGTCACAGGACCCTAAAATGCCAGAATGACTTTGTCTGGTACAGGTGGGGAAACCGAGGCCCAGGAAAGCGGAGAGATTGCCCTAAGATACACACCACCCCAGCTTCTCTCCTGGCAGATGGCTGTCCTGCCACGGGTGGGGCGGAAGGAGGATGGCCCCTTCTGATGGACAGCCAGAGGCCCTGCCCTGCACACCGAGCTGCCCCCTCCAGGAGGCTTCCCAGGGAAGGGGAAGCTCCCGCCCGCTGTCCACCGTCCGTCTCTCTCTTGTGTTTTCTGCTGCTGCTCCCACTGGCTGAGACTCTGCTATAGGCAGATTTGAGAAAGGCCAGCAACACGGATTTCTGGTTGTCCCCAGACAGCACCTCCTTCCCAGGAACACAACACCAGGATCCACCTAGTCATCCCCTCAACCATCTGTTCACCCCTTAAAAGAGGAACCAAGCTGTGGCCCTAGGGATATCAACCACAGCCAAACTTGAAACAAGACGACACCAGGCATTTTATACGGGGGACCTCCGGGAGTTGTTCGTGGTTTTGTTTCTTTGAGACGTGGTCTCACTTTGTTGCCCAGGCTGGTCTCGAATTCCTGGGCTCCAATGATCCTCCTACCTCAGCCTCCCAAGTGCTGTGACCACAGGCCTGTGCCACCACACCCAGCCTTTCCTGACTGTAGAGCAATGAACTGCACAGACCTCCAGAAGTATCGAGCACGGCAAAGCCTGACTCTAACCCAGGGCCCAGGTGCTTGCTGGCCCAGCTGTCCACATGTCCACGCTGCAGCTTCAGGTTCCAGAAGCCACTTCGGGATTTGAGGACCCTTGCATTACTATCACCTAGCTCCCTCTCCGTGCCCCATGCACCCTCCTGCACCAGGACCACCCTGCTGACACTCAGCACAGGGCACCCCAAGAATCTAGAGAAACCATGCAACTGCTGAGAAGTGAGTGTGAGGTCAGGGCAGAGGGAGCTCCAGGGTTCCCAGGCAGCTCAGAGTCTGCTCAGGTCACCCCTGGCATGGTACACAGGGTTTCCCAAGGCCCCCAAAGTCACAAAAGCTGGAATCCAGCCCAGCTTCATCTAATCCCAAGGCCCAGGGGTTCTGGGCAAGGCCTGCAGCTTCCCTCATCTGTCCCTCAGGCTTGAAAAGACAGGCCTGGGCCTGGCTGGACAGCTGGGGGCTACTGCCCAAAGGCTGATGCAGCCATTTGCTGAAAGTGAAGGAGGCAGCTGCCTTATTGCTGGGGTCTGCTCCCCTGCATCCCGATGATGTCCCCATGATGCTTCCTCCAACCACAGTCACCCTCCCCACAGTTTGTCCTGATTTCCAAGGCTATTCCTGAACGCTGCACTCTCATACCCTTGGGAAGGGAAGAGGGTGCCAAAGGCCACTGCTGCCCCCAAACTGGGAGGGTTTTGTGCAACTCCTGTGGATTTCTCTTCCCATTGCTGCTGAGCTAACAGAACGCCACCTCCCCAGGGCAGGTGGGCTGTCCTCCATACCTCCCCTTGATTCTGATGAACCCACCTGTCCTGCTGCCCGACTGAGGCTGCAGCGTCTTCTGCGACCGTGGCCTGGGAGCCTCAGCATCCTGAGTGGCCCATAAATTCTGCTCCAACCCAGCTAATGAGTCAGTGAGCCCAGCCTTCTGCCTTCTGTGGGCAAGGCCCCTGTGTTAGCCGCTGCCGTTGCTGCCAGAATAGGGCACCAGAAGTGGAGCACCTGTGACAGCAAGCGAATGGGTCCAGGGGCCATGAGCAGCAGGCCAGGGTGGGGATGCCCAGGGGCTACTCCTGAGCCATCCGTGGGTCTTCACATAATGATACACTCAAGGCCCCCTTAAAAGCAACTTGAGCCAAAAATTTAAATACTGTTTAAACAATTACCAGCCTATAAATTAATTGTTCACAGCATGCAGAGGCAGCATAAGGGGATGGCTGGGAGAGAGCCGAGGGATAATCACACACACGGCGCGAAACTCCACAGAAGAGGCATATTGTACACTTAAGTTATAATTAAACTTAGAGAAATCTCTTCCACCCAGTGCGCAGACACAATCCGTGTCAACTCCCTGAGAGCTGTGCCTCTAATCAATTTATTTATCTGCGGTTGGAAGATGCCAACCGGGTGGGCTCCCTGCCCATCCTCCTTGCATGGGGCTGCAGACTTGGAAGGACCCAGGATGTGGCCCCTGCACAATGCCCGGGGCCCAGGTTTGTAGCTGTTAAACTTAGAGACCCAGAACCAGGCCAGTGTTAGGAGCTGTGGGAGGGTGTGGCGGGAACCCCAGCAATACTGAGGGAGTTCCCAAGCAGGCAGGGCTCTGGGCTGGGCAAGTCTAGGGACCATGGCAGCACCCCAAACCCAACATCCTACCAGGAAGAGAAAACGCTCTTGCCCCAGGGAGGTGGAACCTTCCCCGTTCTTTGATTGATGGGCCTAATTAAAAAGTAATGATGCCATAAAGACTCTCAGCAACACAGAGAAGCGGGGTGGGTCTGTGCTGAGCCTTGCCCCTCTCCACCGACAGCTCTCACTCTCCCACGAACGGGCAAACCCCGGGCTGCTGAGAGCTGGGCGGAAGGGGGGCTGTGCCCATCCCTGCTGCCCGGGCACGCCGCGCCTTTGTCTTCCTCGCTCATCAGCCTGTGAGTCTTTGACCCGCTAGCTACCTAAGAGGACACTTCACTCACGCACGCTGTGGGTTGGATATGAGGTGTCCCCCTAAGCTGACGTTGAGACTGTGCAGGAACATTCAGAGGCCAGAGACTGTGCTGAGAGGGTTCTAGCCTGATCAGCACATTGCACTCACGAGGATTGACTGGGTGGGGGCTGGAGGCTGGGGGGTGTGGCTGCAGGAAGTAGGTCACGGAGGCGTGCCTTAGGGGTTCATGTTTTGTCCTTTCCTTGATGTCCTGTCCTGAGCTACCTTCCTCCATGATATTCTAACCCCACCTCAGGTCCAGAGCTGTGCAGTCAGCCATCTATGAACTGAGACTTCCAAAATAAACTTGTCCTCCTTTAATTGCTCTCATGAGGTCTTTTGGTCACAGAGACAAAAAAAAAAAAAAAGGCTGACTGAAACAGAAAATGAAACAGAGGAGTAAGGCCACTGCTGTGACTCAACCTGACCCTGCCATTCGGAGGCTTTGGAGCTTCGTAGAGTTTGTGGGAGGAATTTTTAAATTTTAGAGACACAAGCTGGAAAACCTTTAGAATGTCGCAAGTGGCGTTCAATGGCAGATTCTGATGGGAATGTGGACAGTAAAGACTGGGCGCACAGGGTTTCGGAGAAGCTGGACTCCACTGGCAACTGCACTGAGGCCATTTGTATTACATTTTGGAAAAATGTCGTCTACAATTTGCAGGCGTCCTGAGATTTTTTGTGAGGCTGAATTGAAAAGTGATAGACTAATAAACCTGGTGGAGGAAATTTCAAGACAGCACCGCATTCAAGCAGTGGCATGGGTGTTGCTGGCAGCTTTTAGCCAACTTGACTGTGATAACCAAGAGTGGAAAGCAAAGCAAAAGGAAATCAAGCCAGCCAACAAATACGCGAGAAAGCGCCCTAGGTCTCCAGCAATCAGAAATGCAGGTCAAAACTACCTTAAGATTCCACCTCACTCCAGTCAGACTGGCGAGGATGAAGAATACAGACAGTAATAAATGCTGGAGGGGTTGCAGGGAGATAGGAGCACTAGCACACTGTTGGTGGAACTGCAGTCCAGTCCAGTCACTCTGGAAAGCAGTGGAGACTCCTCAAAAAATTAAAGATGGGGGCTGGAGTCGTGGCTCAGCGGTTACAATACTTGCCTAGCATGTGCCAGTAAGCAGGTTCCAACCCCAGTACCACGTACAAATCCAAGTGTTGGAGCAATGAAAGCCACATTAGAAACTAAATAAAGAGGCTGGAGCGGTGGCTCAGCGGTTTCGGCGCTTGCCTGGCAAGCACGAGGACCCAGGTTCAAACCCCAGCACCACGTACGCAACTGAGTGTTGGAGCAACTAAGGCCATGTGAAAAACTAAATAAAGTTGTTTCTCCCTTTCTCTGTCTCTCTCACTGTCCCTCTCTCTTTAAAAAAAAACTAAATAAAATTGATTATCTCTTCCTCTCTCTCTCACACTGTCCCTCTCTCTTAAAAAAAAAAATTGAGGATGGATCCACCATATGACCCAGCTATCCCTCCTCTGGGTATTTTCCCAGAGAAGTTAGAATCAGCACATTACAGCAACACAGCAAAATCAATGTTCACAGCAACTCAATTTATAATAGCTGAATTATGGAATCAACCCAGATGCCCCCTGGATGAATGGATCCAAACACTGTGAGATATATATATATACACACATACAATGGAGTTCTACTCAGCTACTAGAAACAACGATATTGCAACCTTTAAAGGTAAATGGATGGCAATGGAAGAAATCATGCTGAGTGAAGTGAGCCAAACCCAGAGATTCAAAGATTGAATGTTTTCCCTCATTTGTGTTTTGCCTGATACTAGTCTACACATTCCACCTCTTCTGAGTGATGTTTGCATGAAATTTTTTTTCTATTCTTTACTTTCAACATACTGTAGTCTGTGGTTCTAAAATGGGTACCATAAACAGCATACCTATGGGTTAAGTTATTTTTTTAATGGAGTTCTGGGTTGAAATTAAAGTTTTTTAAAAGAGAGAAAAAGAGAAAATCAATTTTATTTAGTCTTTCATGTGGCTTTTGTTGTGTGACACTTCACTGTGTAAGTAGTACTGGGGTTCAAACCTGTGTCCTCATGCATGCCAGGCAAGGGTCACAGTCACTGAGCCACTGTTCTAGGCCCATGCAATGTTATTTTACCCAGTCTTCTAATCTGTCCCTTTGAACTGAGAAGTTTAACTTCTTTACATTTAATACACATACTCAAAATAAAGAGCATAGTCTTCTGGTTTTGCTATTTGCTACGTGTCTTTTTTGTTCTTCAGTGCCTTTATCACTGCCCATCTTTGTGTTAAGCACGTATCTTCTAGTGTACTATTTAAGCTTAGCTTTTTCAGTGTTGAATCCAAGTCTCCCTTTCTGCAGCCCAAAGACCCACTCACATCTTAGGGTTTTACAAGGATGATACAATATACCCAAAGCCCCTACTGAGCCCCATCCTCTGAAATTTTCAAGATCTCTTCTTTGTTGGAGCTTGTAGCTGGTGGTGCTCATGGTGGTGCGTTCTACCTCCATGACCAATCCTAACGTGTCCTAGCATAGTGATCACAGCGTAGAAAATGCTTCCATGCATCACACCCTTCAAACATGAGCTGCTTTCAGAAGACAGGAAATGCCGGGGATGCACATGACAGGAGTTTTGTACAAAGCAGAGGGAAACATGGAGGGAAAAACCTGCCCACAAAAGGGAAAAACTACCTAAGAGGTTTTTGAGATGAACCATTTTAGAAGATAAAGGTGGGTGGGGTGGATTATGGGAAAGGGAGGACACAAAAGGGAGAAGTGAGGGAGAGGACATGGTCACCTCAAGACCCTATGGAAGAGGCCAAGGGGACACCTCCAAGAAGGTGGCTCCCCATCTCTCCCACTCACTGGTCCTCCCTCCAGGTCAAGGGTTTTTTATGTTTTCTCTCATATCTGGGAACTAAAGAGGAAACGGGGGAAAAAATGGTGGTGGTGGGGCATCTCCTGAAACATCAAACGGAGACTCCTAGAGTAGAGGAAAAGGACTGGGGCAGGGAGCAGGGAAGGGAAAGGGAAAACACGGGAATGAGAGTGGCCAAGTTGTATTGTTATATTGTCTGTATGCACAAATACGTAACAATGAATTCCCCCATTATGTTTAACTATGGAACCAGTCTAGGTGTCCATCAAAGGATGAATGGGTAAAGAAAATGTGGTCCATATACACAATTGAGCTTTATCCAACCATAAAGAAGAAAGGCCAACTGATAGAAGAAAAAATTGGTCCAACACTTCAACATTTAGGAGTAGGCAAAGACTTTCTCAACAGGTCTCCGAAAGTGAAGGAAGTAAAGTCAAAAATCAGTGAATGGGATGTCATAAAGCTAAAAAGCTTTTGTACTGCCAAGGAAACAATCAAAAGAGTCAAGAGGTTTCCTACAGAAATGGAGAGT
>PVKS010042449.1:0-15416 GCA_004027875.1 Aplodontia rufa | reverse complement strand
TTATCTTTCACCTTGCATGAAAATCAAATCAAAATGGATCAAGGAGCTAGGAATTAAACCAGCTACCCTGCAACTGCTGGAAGACAAATTAGGTCCAACACTCCAGCATTTAGGAGTAGGCAAAGACTTTCTCAACATGTCTCCTAAAGTGAAAGATGTAAAGTCAAAAATCAGTGAATGGGATGTCATAAAGTTAAAAGGCTTTTGCACTGCCAAGGAAATGATCAAAATTGTCAAGAGATTTCCTACAGAATGGGAGAGAATCATGGCCTGTGATTCTTCTGACAGGGGATTCATGTCCAGAATCTACAAAATCCTCAAAAATCTCAACCCCCAAAACCCTAACAACCCAATCAATAAATGGACCAAAGAGCTAAATAGAAACTTCTCAACAGAGGACATTGAACAAGACAATGAATACATGAGAAGTGCTCTAAATCACTAGTAATCAGAGAAATGCAAATGAAAACTACATTAAGAGTTCACCTCATGCCTGTCAGATTGGCAAAAATGAAGAAAATATACAATAATAGATGCTGGAGGGGTTGCAGAGAGATAGGGACTCAAGCACACTGTTGTTGAAACTGCAGACTGTTATAGCCCCTCTGGAAAGCAGTGTGTAGAATCCTCAAAAAACTAGGGATGAATTCACCATATGATCCTGCTATTCCTCTCCTGGGTATTTTTCCAGGGGATTTAGAATCAGCACATTACATCCACATGGCAACATCTATGTTCATAGCAGCTCAATTTACAATAGCTGAATTATGGAAACAACCCAGATATCCCTCACTGGATGAATGGATCCAAAAACTGTGGTACATATATACTATGGAATTTTACTCAGCAATTAGAAACTATGATATTGCAGACTTTGAAGGTAAATGGATGGCCATGGAAGAAATCATGTTGAGTGAAGTCAGCATAACTCAGAGAATCAAGAGTCAAATGTCTTCACTCATCCATGGAGGCTGGTACTAGACTCTGGCCAGTGTTAAAGGTGGTCAACTCTCATGTATTAAACCCAGCTTGGGTGTAGTAATACATAACCTAGGGCATTCATAGATATGTATTGGGAAGGAGGGGGGAGGGTGGCAAGGAGGAGGGATAAGGGTGGAAAATTAGGATGGGCTCTAGGGGGGGTAAATCTAATTTTAAGAATGTATACATATCATATTGTTTCATTGGAAGCATTTTTGATTGTACAACACCTAAATTTCTTTATTTAAAAAAGAGTTGTATCTCATGTACATCCCAAAGACACTTACCAAAAAAAATAATTCACTGGTTAATGAATCCAAAAGCTCTGTAATATATATATACAATGGAGCTTTACTCAGCTATTAGAAATAATGATATTGTTTCCATTGAAGGTGAAAACCAGAGAGTCAAGGGCCAAATGTTCTCCCTCACTTGTGGCGGGACCTAAACCCAGGATTGGGGGAAAGGTAGGTAAACCCATGGGTCAGAACCATAGAACAAAAATGAAATATGTTAATATTTATGAGATTCATTTGCAAGATACTCCATAAGATATTTAAACAAACTATGCTGCATGCCTTTAGAGAAATGCAAATGTTTAATTCTTTTGTCAAATAAGTTGAAGAATAACAAGGGATGATAGGAAGGATGGAGAAGGGGAAATGTTGGGACTTGAGATAAAGCAAGGTCCATTCCTAGCATTTATAAGTATGTCACTGTTTATGATATAGTGATGTAAATAAAAATGTTCTTCATAGGTATAAGAATTATGACACTGTACTTGGGTTTTTCAGGAAAAATATAGGATCCAGAAGAAAGGCAAGGGATAGGAGGATCGGAGGAGGGAGTTAGAGGATTGTGGGGATTGTGGATACTGACCAAATTTTACTGCTGTATTGTGTGCATCTAGGAATATGTGACAACAAATCCCATCATTGTGTATAATTATAATGTACTAATAAAAAGCTATAAGTAAATAAAAGAAAAATAAGTAGAGTAAGATTTTTATGATTTAAAAAACTTATTTTGATTGTATACAAAGGCATAGTAAGCTATAAATCAATTTTTATTTGATATTTCATGAGAATCTGAGTGAGAAATAGTGTATATTTTTAAATTATTAAACTAGGACTATCCAAAGAAATAATTATTGTGGAAAGTACATTTTACAAGAATTCTTTGCATCACTTTGATGTCTAGATACAACCTGATAAAGAAAGATATTAACAGATACTCAGGCTGTGCTATCTAATACAGCAATCGATAAGAAACTGGAAGAGACTAGTAGTGATTATTTCACCAAAATGAATTGTAACAGGATCAGAAACTCAGACTAGTCATCTGAAGGAAGTATTCTAACCATAATCACACAGAAATCTACATACCTACACAACACAGGGGCACACTTGTGCATCTCCCTGTAATTTTATAAAAGATATAACATGGGAATTTAGCAAATAAGAGTTAATCTACTAGATTCAGGTACTTTTTATTCCATGTTATATATGAATTGTATGAAGAGCAAAATAATACTTCTGCATGAGAGGGTGAGTTAATAGATTGGAAATTATGTTAGTAATCTGTTTCCCAGAAAATAGTATGGTAGCACATTTGCAATTGTACTAATTGAAAGAATGTGTTAAGTATCTTTAAACACAGGGAAAAAAGATCAATTAATTTGTTACTAACCATTTTTATAACAACACCACTTTGAATTTTAGCTATCTGCTGATCTTTCTAAAAAATAATATTCATTTGTGATTTTTCATGTGCTGACTTATAATCTTTTTATTTTATTCAAAACATGGGGGCAGCTGTCAAATTATCTTTTTGGTGCATTAAGATTCATAATTAACCTACTAGTACTGTATTATTTTATTCACTGTGAAGTATCTTTCAATATTAGATACCAAAGGTGATACTGTGATTTGGATATGACTCACATGTTTCCCAAGGCTTCATGTGTTGAAATTCAGTCCCTGTTGTGAGGTATTAAGAGCATGGAACTTAATCTGAAATTTGTGTTTATAGAGTTGAGTCTTTTGGGTTGTGATTAGGATTTATTAAGATCATTAGGGTAGAGCCCCAATCACTGAAACTGGGTGGATTTATAAGAAGGAGAGAAAACAGAAGACAGACCTGCAGCATGTGCACTGCCGTCCTTTAAACATTTGATGCACTGCTCTGCCCAGGATCTTTGCCAGCAAGTCAACACTAAATTCAATCCGTTTGCCTTGGATTCAAGAACCACGAACCAAAGTAAATCTACTGTCTTCAAAATTCAGTCTCTGATATTGTGCTATTAGCAATTGGGAATAGATTAATGCATTTGTCTATACACTATCCACACTCTCTTTTTCCATTTAAAATAGAAACCCATTTGTTCAGCACTTAACCTCCTTTTTAGTCTTGTGACTTAGGGGATGTTCTAAACCAGTTTCAGCAGTGTGTTTCAGTTGCCAAAAATACTTACATTTTCCAGTAATAGATTCAGAAATGGTCAGATTGTTTCTGGTCAATGCATTGCAAGAGAAACTTGAAGAAAAAGAAACTATCTTTTCTTCCTGTGCACAAAGTCAAGCACATTGTGATTTCCAAAACTGATGTAGCCATCTTGATATAGAATTAGAACTTAAATATATCAAAGTGGAGAGAAAGAATAAATCTGTCTTCTGGATATCACTGTTGATGTCTTGAATGAGACAATCCTTGCATCTAGGCCAGTGCTATAATTGTAGATATGTGGTCACAAAAATCCTTTTGGGTTGATTCTCCTATATTTGTAGTGGCAAGTACCAAAATATTCAAACATCTGCCGTCTGTTTATTCATTTGTAAAATGAGAAGAATGGAATTGAAGTTAGTTTTCCCTTCTTAACAGTAAATTATTCCAGATCATACTGGTCAGTTTTAAGCAGATAAATTATATATAATGAGGGAATTTGCCTAGAAGCAGAATGATTTTTATAAAGCAAGTGTAAATCGTGAGATCATCTTATTTAGAGGATTTTCTAACAAAGAAATTTTTAAGTGATTTGAATATTTAGTCCTATATTAATTTTTGTCAATCATAAAAGATAGGTGGTGTTAGTTTGGAGCTAAAATGTTCCCCTGTGGTTTATATGCTAAAGGTTTGTCACCAGTCTGTGGCACTGTAGGAAAGTGGTAGAATTTTTAGGAAGTAGGGCTTAAATGGAATGAAGTTAGTTCTTTGAGGACAGGCCCTTAAAAAGGATGGGACCCAAGTTTCTTCATGTGTTTTCCTTTTTCTTCTGGATTTCAAGAGATAACAGATGTCTTCCACCAAGTGCTTTCACCATGATGTGGTATGCCATCACTGGTCAAAGGAACAAAGTCAAGGAACCATAGACAACCCTCTTAAATCATGATGCGAACTCGTACTTTACCCCTGTGTTAGTTGGGCTTCTTATGGAAGTCAAAGTTTCCCCGGTGGGTTGATAACCTCCTACTCCCTACCTCCAGCTGCCTTGATATTCCTTTTATTCCTACCCCCTCCCTTCATCCCCAGCATCATAGGCAAGATTCCTCCTGCTTGTGTAAAAATTCACCCATGTTGAGGGTATTATTAGCTTAGCAAACTTTCAGTCTCTTTCCAATTGTAGTCTAGCTCCCACATATGAGAGAAAACATTCGGACTTTGAGTTTGGGATATTTCACTTAACATAACTTCCATTTGCCTGCAAATTCCAATGATATTGTTCTAACAGCAGTGTAGAATTTCTTTGTATATATGTACCACTGTTTTTGAATCCACTCATCCAGTGAGGGGCACTTAAGTTGGTGCCATATTTTAGCTATAGTACATTGAACTGCTATAAACATTGATGAAGCTATATCTCTGTAATATGCTGATTCAAGCGCCTTTGGTAAAATACTCAGGAGTGGGATAGCTGGGTCTTAAGGTAGTTCCAGCCCTAGATTTTTGAGGAGTCTCCACACTGCTTTCCAGAGTGACTGTGGAAGATTGCAGTCCCACCAACAGTGCGAAAGTGATCCTTTCTTCACACAACACCTCCAGTATCTATCATTGTTTGTATTCTTCACTTTTGCCACTCTGACAGGAGTAAGGTGGAATCTCAGTGAAGTTTTGACTTCCAGTTCTCTGATTGCTAGGGATGTAGAGCATTTTCTCATATATTTACAGGCTTTTTGGACTTCCTCCACTGAGAAATTTCTTTTTAGTTCCTCAGCCCAATTATTGATTGGATTACTTGTGGTTTTAGTGTTTAGTTTTTTGAGTTCTTCGTATATTCTGGATATTAGCCCTCTGTCCAAGGTATAACAGGCAAAGGTTTTCTCCCATTCTATAGGTTCTCTTTGGACACTCTTGACTAATTCTTTAGCTGAGAAGAAGCTTTTTAGTTGAATGGCATCCTAATCATTTATTGTTGCTTTAATTCTTGCTCTATGGGAGTCTTGTTAAGGAAGGTAGTGGCAACACCTATGGTGTATATTGTTGATCCTATATTTTCTTCAAACAATTGTTTAGTTGCTGATTTAATTTCCAGATCCTTGAACCATTCTGATTTCATTCTTGTACAGGGTGAGAGGTAAGGATCCAATTTCAATTGTCTGTATATGACTGTCCAGTTTGTCCAGCACCATTTATTGAACAGTCTGTCCTTCTTCCACATTATGCTTTTGCACTCTTAATCAAATATCAGATGGCTGAAGATTTGAGAGTTTGTCCCAGTATCTTCTATTCTGTTCCATTGGTCAACATTTCTGTTTTGATAAAAAATACCACACTATTTTTGTTACTATAGTCCTATAGTATAATTTTGGTTCAGGAATTGTGACACTTCCTGCTTCTTCTTTCTTGCTAGATAACGTTTGGCTATTCTAGGCCTTCTATTATTTCATATGAATTTGAAAATTGCATTTTCTGTATCTTTGAAGAATGTAATTTGTATCTTGATGGGGATTGCATTCAATCTATATATGACTTTTGGTAGAATGGCCATTTTGTTCATATTGAGTCTACCTAACCAAGAACATGGGATGTTTTTCCATCTACTCAGGTCTTCTGCAATTTCTTTTTTTTTAATCGTTGATAGTTTTCATTGTAGAGGTTCTTTATATGCTTTGTTAGATTGATGCCCAAGTATGTTATTCTATTGAAGGAAATTGAGAATGGGACAGAATTTATGATTTATTCTTCATTGGAATTGTTGCTAGAGTAAAGGAAAGCTAATGATTTATGAGTGTCAATCTTATAACCAGTCCCTTTGCTGAAAATGTGTATAAGCTCTAGAACTCTTCAGGTTCAGATTCTTGAGTCTTCTAGGTATAGGGTCATGTCATCAGCAAATAGAGATATCTTCACTTTCTCTTTTCCCATTCAAATTCCTTTGATTTACTTCTCTTGTCTGATAGCTCTGGTTAGGGTTTGAAGGACTATACTGAATAAGAGTGGTGAAAGTGGACATCCTTGTCTTTTTCCTAAATTCAGTGGGAAGGCTTTCAGTCTTTCTCCATTAAGCATAATGTTGGCTATGAGTATGTCATAAATGGCTCTTGATCCCTATCTTCTCCAGAGTTTTGAGCATAAATGGGTCCTGAATTTTATCAATTGCATTTTCTGCATCAATTGAGATGATTATATGATTTTTATTTTTAATCCTGTTTAAGTGGTGAATTACATTTATTGATTTCGATATAATGAACCAGCCCTGCATTCCTGGAATGAAGCCCATTTGATAATGATGTATTATCTTTTTGATATAGCTTTGGATCCAGATAGCTAGAATTTTATTAAAGAGTTTTGGGTCTATATTCATCATGGAAATTAGTCTGTAGTTTTCTTTTCGTGATATGTTCTTGTTGGGTTTTGGTATCAGGGTTATACTTGCTTTATAAAAAGTGTTTGGGAGGGTTCCAACACTTTTAATTTCATGGAAAAGCTTGTAGAGAATTGGTGTTAATTCTTTTGTAAAGGTCTGGTAGAATTGTGCCGTGAATCCATTAAGTCTTGGGCTTTTCCTCTTTGGAAGACCCTTGGTTGCTGATTCGATTTCACTATTCAATTTTCACTGAAATTAGTTGGTTTAGAATTCAATGTCTTCCCATGTTAATTTGGGAATGTCTTATGTGGCAAGATATTTGTCCATTTCTTCCAGATTATCAAACTTGGAAGAGTATATCTTTTCAAAACAAGTTTTGATAATCTTCTAGATTTTCTTTGAGTCAGTGGTGATATCTCCATTTTTGTCTTTGATTATGTTGATTTGCTTCACTTCATTCTTCCTTTTGGTGAGGTTGGCAAGAGGTTTCTTTTTTCAAAGAACAAACTCTGCTTTGTTGATAATTTATATATATATAAAATATTTGTTATATATATATATGTTTGTTCTCAATTTCATTGATCTCTGCTTTGATCTTAGTTATTTCCTGTCTTCTTTTAGGTTTGGGATTGGATTTTTCCTTTTTATGTAGGTATTTGAGTTGGAGCATAAGTCTGTTTATTTGGGCTTTTTCCTGATTTTTGATGAAGGAACCCAGTGCTTTGAATTTACCCCTTAAGAATGTGTTCATACTATCCTCAAGATTTTGATATATTGTTTCATTATTCTCATTTGTTTCCAAGAATTTCTTTATTTCTGTTCTCATTATCTCTCCTATCCATTCTTTATTTAAGAGGGTATTATTCAATTTCCAAGTATTTGAGTAGTTTCTGTTGTTTTTTCTTGCTGTTAGTTGCGAAGACCATAGCAATGTGGTCTGATAGGTCACATGGGGCTATGTTAACTTTTTTATATTTGCTAAGTTTAGTTTTTGAATTAGGATGTGGTCTATTTTGGAGAGGGATCCTTGAGCTGCTATGAAGAAGGTAAACTCTGCGAATTTGGGATCAATATTCTGTAAATATCTGTTAAGTCCAGTTGATTTATAGAGCTATTTAGGTTAGAGACATCTTTGTTGATTTTTTGCTTTGATGTTGTCTATTGTTAATAATGTTGTATTAAAGTCCCCAAGTATTATTTTGTGTTGTGCTCGACCAGCGAGGCGGCAATAAGGACACGCACACTCTGGTTGCTTGCAGAGCTCACTCGCGCGCGCGCTTTATTCAGAAAGTTGTACTGCTTATATAGCGAAGGTAACCCAATCAGCAGGTTGTTGCTACGAGGAAGAAAGCTCTGCTGCCGGCTCCTATTGGTTATCCCTAGGTGGTGAGATATTGCAAGCATATGAACCAGGAACTGCATGAGGTCAGCTGACTTGGTTTGGCCAGCTGCCTGTGTGGCATGGCCCCCAGGTGCCGTCTGCCACAATTGTGCTGAATTCAATGAGAAGTTTAATATCCTTAAATACTTTTTCCACATATATTGGATGGCTGTAATTGGGGGCATAAATGTAAATTATCATTATGTCTTCTTGATGAATTATTCCTTTTACTATGATATAGTGAACTTCTTGTTCTTTCTGACTAGTTTTTGGTTAAAATTAACTTTATCAGATCACAATGCTATCTTGCTTTTTCAGGCCACAAGACTGGAAGACATTTTGCCAATATTTCACTTTCAGTCTATATCTATTTTTGATTGTAAGGTGTGTCTCCTATAGGCTGTATATTGTTAGATTTTGTTTTTTGATCCAATAAGCCAGTCTGTGTCTTTTGATTAGGGCATTGATTCAATTTATTTTCGGAGTTAGAATAGATACGGTAGTCTGGGTCCCTGACATCGTGACTTTTCTGTGGTTTGAATCATCTTGGAAACTTTTAGTGTGTTGTGATTATTGACTTTCTTCTTTTCATGGGTTTTGGAAGTGTTTGCATATTCCTCTGAATGAAATATGTCCTTGAGAATTTTCTGTAGTGCAGGCTTTGTGTTCATGCACCTTGATATCTTGAATTTATCATTGAAGTGTACTTCATTTAATTTTCCCATCACATTTAAACCTGAGTTTTGCAGGGTATAGTATCTTTGTCTGACATTTTTTTTTCTTACAAGGTTTGAAAAATATCATTGCCTGCTCGCCTGGCCTTTATTGTGTGATCTGAGAAATCCATAATAATCCTAATTGGCCTGCCTCTGAATGTGATTTGGTGTTTTTCCCTTGCTGCATTTAGGATTCTTTCCTTGATTTATGTTTTTAATTTTATAAATATCTGTCTCAGTGAATCTCTCATTTGGTTAGATGTGTTTGGTGTCCTATAGACGTCTTGATTTTGATTTTCTGGATCGATTCTGATATGGGGAAAATTCTCCTTGGCAATTTCACTCGGAAAATTCTTAATGCCCTCTGTTTGTTTTTCAATGTTTTCTTCAATCCCAGTTACTCTCATCTCATCATATACTACTTGGAAGTTTTGATCATGCTCAATAAGGTTCTTTTCTTGACTGTACTCTTTGAACTCAACACTGCTCAGCCTGTCTTAGATGTCTGATGTTCTTTCTTTGAGAGCTGTGTTTCTATTTTCTACTGAGTTTACTCTGGTATTAGGATCTTCCAACAAGCTGTTGATTTGGTTAGCAGTATTTTTCATTTCTAAGAACTCTGCTGCATTCTTTTTTCAGAATGTCTAGCTCTATATATGTGTGGTGTCTCTTCTCCTGAAGTTACTCTCTTATCTCTTTCCTTAAATCTTCTTTTAATTATTTGATTGAATTACTAATCAAATTGTTGATACATTTTTCTAGGTTTTCATCTTGGACCCCAAGCATGGACTCCTTGGATGGAGTGCTGTGGGATTCAGAGGGAGGATTGTTTTCCATTTTCCTCATTTTCAGTTACAGGGAGTGTAGTTTGAGGTCCAACAATGAATAATTCTCTTGGGGCGCTTTGTTGATGGTATTGGAGCTTTTTATCTCTTTTGCTTACTTGGGTTGGGGTACAATTTGGGTAGCACTGTTCAATGGCTGGCACCCCAATCTGTGAAGTATTGTGGTCCTTCAGGTTTTCCAATATCTCAGGGGAAAGGGAGTAGCAGTCAATAAGTGCAGCCAATGCATACAATAGACAATATCATTTGTAGCTGTTACAGTATTGATTAGCATCTATACGAGCAATCAGATTAGCAGCTTTCTTCCATGTATGTCTCACACTATACTTTGTTAGCAACAAACACCCTTTCCATGTCGTTCACCTCAGTTTACCAGGACCTCTGTAGGTGAGGGGGAAAAAAAAGGTGTAGTGAGCAAAGGGAAGGAGGTAAGAAGGTAGTAGAGATGATTTAGGCTATTCTTCTAGAAATAAGGAAAATATATAAATGGGATGAGAGTGGGGTAAAAACTTTGAGGGAGTATGAGGGAAATCAGAATACATTTTAGGAATTGATAGAGTGAAGGAAAGAAGAAGATAGTAAAGACTGAGTTCCTTTCAGCTCAAAGAGACTGAGGACTAGTTTGCAGTATTGCAGACAGCCACAGGTCACACCCCAGCAATATTGACACAGAAGACAAATACAACTCTCAGCAACAGTAATAATCAACCACATGAACAAACAAACATAAAATACACACACTGAGGAACACCAATTCCAAGAACATTAACAGCAACAAACAAACAAACCAAAAAAAAAAAAAAAACACACACACACAAAAAGGAGTTGGGAATATTTTGAATTATTACTGCCGAGGTCAAAATGTACCATGGGAGTATGTGTTTATAACTAACTTGTAAGTGGAGTCACTTCCCAGTTGAGTTTGTTGGAGGGAATGAATTCCAGTGATCTTAGCTGATAGTAAGTTTCCCAGGAGGCCTTTCAGTAATTTTCTGCTTTAGAGGGGTTGCAAATATTCACCTTCCCTGCTTCCTGTGAGAACAGACTTCAGGGTCACAAGAGTTGCACTCTTGGGCAGTTCAGTGTTTGCCTACCCAAAATCTTATCACACTTCACCCTGGGACCCAGGAGCCACTGGGGGTCTTGTGGATCCTGATGAAGCTATAAGGGACTCTTGCTGTTCCAATGAGAGTAGCCAGCCTGAACTGAGCCCACCCAGTGCCTTTATTGCCCCAATCATGGGTGTCTTGAGGTCCCCACTTTCCCCAAGAGATGATGTGTGGGTCAGTCACAACCCCAGCAAAGGGAGGCAGGCATGAAAGAGACACCAGTGCAGCTATATCAGTGTTTGTGAAGGTCTCAAATGCAACCACTCGGGGGTGTGGAGGCCCAGTCCCACTTGAAGCACCTAGGACCTATGGGACCTCTTCTGTTTACAAAATTCAGGGACTGAAATTCGAGGAAAGCACTGGATCCAGGCCATCCCTTCTGTTCATAGCACCCTGAGGCTGCTGCTAGCCTCTGCCCCTCCTGAGAGATTCAGGTAATATATGTTGGACTTGCAGGCTGAATCCTCCCAGGCTGTTTAGTTCCTATTGAGCAGAATCCTGGTCACTGACTCTTCCTTGCACATAGGGCATGTAATGGGGTGAGTGGGAAGCCTCTAAACGTGAGTTTCTGGAATCAGTAGGGAGTGTCTGCCAGTCCAGCACAGCCCCCAGGGCAGACAGTCAAAACACTGGGGACCTGGAACTGTTCCACTGGACCGACCTCCCTATTCTGCTCTGTGTCTGGTGATTTTAGGTTCACTGTTCTGGAAGCGGTTTCCTGTTCCATCCTCCAGGAGGTTTCAAAATAACGGTGCTACCCTACATCTTCGCTTGATCAGATTCAAGAGACTCGAATTTGTGTATATTAAAGCAGTCCCTTGGTTCCTCCCTCTGCCAAAGCCCCAGAGTACCAGAGTACCATGCCCTAGCTCTACTAAGCCCTCACCACTGTGCCTGAGTTTATTCAAGTGTGTGCAACTTCCTCCCTCTGGAGCAAATTCCCAGCCTATCACCTACTGGGTATCTGCAGCTGGAAACTTATTATTTGGGATTTCCTGGATTTTAAGCTTTTCCATGGCTCCATGTTACTAAATTCCCTTCCTTGGATAGTAACGAGTTTGAGGAGAAATTTTGCTGTCCACTCACCTCATAGTAAGGCACTTCTCCCACCGCTGGTGTCCCTTATTCATGGAAAGATTTTTCTCTGCCACAGGACACCATGATGAAACCTAATCTCATACTTTCCTCATTAAGAAGTATTTGGGAGGGTTTCTTCCCATTAAATTTCATGGAATATCTTAAGAAGGGTAGCGTTAGCTCTTTTACACAGTTCTGGTAGAACTCATCTGAGGATCCATAATGTCTGGGGCTTTTCTTTTTTGGAAAGTTTTCAATTGTTGTTTCAATTTACTACTTGATATTGGTCTGTTTAGAATTTCTAAATCTTCCTGATTTATTTGGGCAGGTCAAATGTGTTTACACATCTTTTTCATGTCCTTAACATTTTACAGTTTATTGAAGCACAAATTTCAAAATACATTCTGATAATCCTCTGAATTTCAGTGGGATCTGTGTTGATAATGATTGATAGTTAAGGAGAATTAACTGTTTATCAGGTAGTATATAAAATACATATAAGTAACATCTTTTATATTTCTCTGACTATATACTTGCTATTTCTATGGCAAGCTCCATACCACTACAACAATTCCTGTTTTGACAGCATAGTTTAAATTATTTTGATTATTTGGCATTGAAATAAAGGAAATATCTTGTATTCCTTCTTTTTTTAAAAAAAATAAAGGGGGGGCAGAGAGAGAGAGAGAGAGAGAAAGAAGCAATTTTTATTTAGTTTTTTATGTGGCTTTCATTCCTCTGACACTTTGTTGTGTACCTGGTGCTGGAGTTCAAACTCGCATACTCGCGCATGCGATGCAAGCACTGTAACCACTGATCCACCCCTCCAGCCCCTCATATTTCTTCTTATTAATATTGTACTGTCACCTAATAAGATATACTAGGCAATTCATTATTTATTAGTATTACATTTATTTATACATTTATCATGGAATGAACTATATACTACAGTTATTTGCAGGGTTCTAGAACTTAAGTTAGATGAGATTTCTGCTCTTATGTATATATTTTACAAGTGAGGAGAGATAATGAGTCTATTGATAAATGAGCAAGTTAGTTGAAAATAATGATAACTGCTCTGAAGCATTTGCTATACATTAGGAAAACATGAATGGTATTGAAACCTTCTTTAGACATAATGGTTGTGAAATATCCTACTCAATACATGATAATTGAATAGAGACTTGAATCATAAAATGAAATTAGCCCCAAAGTTCTAGAAATATCGTTACTACTAATCAAAATGGAAACAAAATAACATGAAACAGCAACAACAAAAATGCTAGGGCAACGCGATTAGAAAGGCTATTTACCTAAATATAATTGAATTACTATTAATTATTGGTTGTATATCAACCTCAGGCTAGAGCTTAAAGACCAACGTCCTATGAAAATTGATAGCCTTTGCACCTTCTCACTTGCCCTCAGTAAAAATCATTGCTTACTAATCAAACCCAGTATTCAAAGTTCAGGCTTTGTAGTTTAAAATTTATTTGCTAACCCTTAATCCATTCTCCACTAGTACAGTCTTTCAAAAAAATCCTAATATTTAGTAGTGCATACAAAATTTCAACTTAATTCTTTGAAATAATGTATTTCACATGTAGATTTTTTTCTCAGCGTTTGTGCAATCTTATCTTAATATTAGTTTCAAAGTTGTTTAGGATTGCAGTTATGTAACATAAGCATTTATTTTAAATTATATAAAAATGAAAATATAACTTTGTGTTTTTAGCATATAGTAAGTTGTCCCTTATCCTATAGGAGCAAACTTTTATTCAAATATTGTATCAAGGTCTTGAGGGTAATTCATTTTTCCAACACCTTAATCACATCATTTCTTTGTGATGAGAAATTTTATACTCCTTTTTATAGTTTTATATAAAATATACATTTCTATAAACTATAATCCCACTATTGTACACTAGACCTTATTTCTCCTAATTATATTTTGGTGTGCTTTATCCAACAATCTATTTTCTTCCCCCTCTCGTACTTCACATTCCCTACGAGTAACTTCTAATTCCAACTTCTATAAAATCAACTATTTTAACCTCAACATTTGAATTAAATCTTAATATTTGACTTTCAGTGCCTAGTTGATTTTACTGAATGACCTCTCTAGTTCCTCCATGTTGTAGCAAGCGACAGGATTTTATTTCTATGACTGAATAATATTCCATTTTAAATATGTGTATAACTGTATCTATCAATCTATCTACATATATCACATTCTTTATTCTTTACCCATTGATAGACATCTTTGTTGGTTCCCTTTCTTAGGTATCATGGATAGTGCTACAATAAACATGGGAGTGCAGACATCTCTTTGGTATACTGATAATTTATTTCCTCTGGATATATACCCAGGACTAGTTTTTTGGATCATATAATAGTTCTAGTTTTAGTCTTCTGAGAAAACTTCACACAATGGTTATGCTAATTTACACTTTCAAAAAGGGCACATAGGAGTTCCCCTTTCCTGCATCTTTGCAAGCATTTGTTACTTTTTTGTGTCTTTGATAATAGTTATTCCAACTATAATGAACTGATAATTTTTTATGGTTTGATTCCCATTTACCTGATGTTGAGGAAAGTTGATCGTTATTTTTATACGATCATTGTTCATGTGCATAGTTTATTTTGAGAAATATCTATTTAGATTATTTGTAGTAGCATACACTTTTAATCATAGACTCAGAAGTCTGAGTTTGAAGGATTGCAAGTTTGAGGCTAGCCTCAAAATTTAGGGAGGCCTTAAACAACTTAAAAACTTAAAAAGACCCTATCTGAAAATCTCAAAATAAGAAATGAAAGGAGCTGAACTTGTAGCACCTATGGGTTCAATCTCCAGTACCAAAAAAAAAAAAAAAAAAAAAAAAGACCATTTGCACATTTCTTTTTTTTAATTTTTTTATTTTTGAACAACCATACAAGTTTTTAACAAAATAATTTCAAATGTGTATAGATTCTGGATATTACAATTGCCCCCAGGAGTGCCCCCCCAATTACCTACCCTTATCCCTCCCTTCCCCTTCCCCCCATATCTCTAAAAAAGGATTATGTTGTATAGCATTACATCTTATCTGGATTTAACACATGATAATAGACCAACTTTCTCACTGGCCAGGGTCTAGTCCCAATCCACAAATGAGTAGAGACAATCAACCATTAGTTCTCTGGGTTAAGCTGATTTTACTCAGCATGATTTCTTCCATAGCCATCCATTTACCTTCAAAGGCTGCAATATCATTGTTTCTAATTGCTGTGTAATATTCCGTGGTATAAATGTACCACAGTTTTTGGATCTATTCATCCAGTGAGGGACATCTGGGTTGTTTCCATAGCCTAGCAATGGTAAATTGTGCTGCTATGAACATAGATATTGCTGTCACTATAATGTGCTGATTCTAAATCCCCTGGAAAGATACCCAGGAGTGGAATAGCAGGATCATATGGTGGGCTCATCCCTAGTTTTTTAAGGATTCTCCACACTGCTTTCCA
>PVKS010042448.1:0-15420 GCA_004027875.1 Aplodontia rufa | reverse complement strand
AGCTGATTTTACTCATCATGATCTCTTCCATAACCATCCATTTACCCTCAAAGGCTGCAAGGTCATTGTTTCTAATTGCTGTGTAATATTCCATGGTATAAATGTACCACAGTTTTTGGATCCATTCTTCCTGTGAGGGACACCGGGGTTGTTTCCATAGCCTAGCAATGGTAAATTGTGCTGCCATGAACATCGCTATATCTTAATTAACTCCCAGGCTAATTGCGAAGTAGATTCAAACAGAATAGGAAACTATTGAGAAGGAAATAGAGAGTAACCCAGTATTGTACAATGATTATCTCACAATATTAAAAAGACCAGTATTATTTGACTAACAATATTGGGCTCATTTCAGAGAAACTGCAATGTTTGCTAAATGACTGAAAGAACAAAAGGATTCATATACAGAAGACCAATATCCTAATGACATAAAATATGGAATCTAGAATGATGATTACAAATTTCCACAGAAGTAAAGCTTACATGATCCAGGTTAACACTGGATAGTTAAAAAAATGCCTATACTTGACTTTGTTCATTCTTTCTGGTACCATGGATTGAACTCAGGGGCCACTTAACCACTGAGCCACATCCCTAGCTCTTCTTGTATTTTATATTCAGGTCTAAGTTGCTTAGGGCCTCATTATAGCTGAGGCTGGCTTTGAACTTATAGTATTCCTGCCTTAGCCTCCCAAGCCTGTGGGATCTCAGGTGTACACCATCACGCCCAGCTGTTATTTCTAGTAAGTTATAAATACATTTATCTAATAGAAGTATGATAACAATTTTTGTACAGGAGAGAAATACCTAGTATACATACCCATGAGATCAGCAAATCCTCCTACTGGCAATCGGCAGGTTCCAGTAACAAACTGCAGAAGTCTCATTCTCTTTTCATTATCGATTTCTTTTACGAACTGTTAAGATTACATTTAAAGAGTTATGTAGGACATATGTTACATTTGGCTCACTGCATCAGAAAGAAAAATCATTTCAAATCTTAAACGAAGCCCTGGTGTCTCTTGCAACAGATAATGACTTTATGTGACACCAGATGAAAGGGCATTTCCATGTTTGTCAAAGCACACCAACTTCCCCTATATTAATCTCAGGACAATATGTCTGAAGAGAAACATGTTCTGGGCCTAAGAGCTTCCTATTCATATAGTTGGAAAAACAGTTCTTCTGGGGTATTCTTCCAACCCCCAGATCTGCCTATCCTACAGGACATTCAAGTAGTTACATAGGACGTAGAACATCAGTCTGCAGAGACTTCTTGGGTTATTACATAAACAAATCAAGCTCAGTGAATTATGATTCAAATAGAACCCAATGACTTCCTTTTCTTAATGTTTTTAGATTTTCTTATAGCTTTATGTAACTAGAATTAAGTGCCTTTTTTCTCCAATTCTGACTCAAAACTTTAGGTTTTGGGATACTTTGTATCCTGTGTCAAAAAATTTATTTTTTGTTAAGGAATAAATTTTAACCTATTTTATTTCTATTTAAAAATGTTAACCCTATTTATTACAGAAGCTCAATTCATCTTTGAGGGTCTAACATGAATTTTTTCTTTTTTTTTTAAAGAGAGAGGGACAGTGAGAGAGACAGAGAAAGAGAGAATCAACTTTCTTTAGTTTTTCACATGGCCTTTGTTGCTCCAACACTTAGTTGTGTACGTGGTGCTGTGGTTTGAACTCAGGTCCTCATGCTTACCAGGCAAGCACCGAAAACCACTGAGCCACCGCTCCAGCCCTAACATGAATTTCTTTACATGTGTAACAGATTTTTTAAAAACTGTGGAAAAAAGTGTACACAATTTACCATGTTATAGTTGTCATTGTTATTATTTGGTTTGGGGATTGAACCCAGGGCTTTATGTATGCTAGCCAAGCTTTCACTGAGCTACACCCCAGCCCTATTATAATTTTAAGTGTACAATTCAATGGCATTAAGTATATTTATACTATTGCATAACCTCGTCACTATTTCCACAACCTTTTCATTTTCTCAAAACTATACACTACCTTAAAGACAAATACCCATCCCCTACTCCATGTTGCCCCAGGTAACCTGTTCCACCTTTCTTTTAAAATTAGTTCTTTTTAGATGTACATGAAAATAGGATGTACAATGACATAATTTTAAAATCATGGGGTATAACTTGTTCTAATTCAGTCTCTAGAATTTCTTCTTCCCTGCAACCCCATTCTCTTCTCTCTATTGCTCTTTCCATGATTTACTAATAGTTTTTTTTTTTCCTTTTTGAATTAGTGTCTGGTTGATGTTGATGAGATTCACTATGGTTTGTTCATATATGAACCAAGGAAAGTTAAGTCTGATTTATTCCACGAACTTTTCCAATCTCATCTCTCTTCCCTCAGTATCCTTCCCCTTTGTCTATTCCTCTAATCCTTTCCTTATTTGGATTATCTTCCCTATTATCAGAGAGAACATTTGACCTTTGGCTTTTTGAGACTGGCTTATTTCACTTAGCACGATATCCTCGAGTTCCATCCATTTGCTGGCAGATGCCATAATGTGACTCTTCCTTATAGATGAGTAATACTTCCATTGTGTGTACATAGCACATTTCTTTATTCGTTCATCTACTGAAGAGCACCTTAGTTGGTTCCATAGCTTAGCTATTGTGAACGGGACTGCTATAAACTTTTTTTTTTTTTTAAAGAAAGAGGGACAGTGAGAGAGACAGAGAAAGGGAGAAACAACTTTATTTAGTTTTTCACATGGCCTTAGTTGCTCCAACACTTATTTGTGCTGGAGTTTGAACCCGGGTCCTCGTGCTTGCCAGCCAAGCGCTGAAACTGCTGAGCCACCGCTCCAGCCCAGCTATAAACTTTGATGTGGCTGCATCACTGTAGTATGCTGATTTTACATCATTTGAATATAAACCAATGAGAGGGACAGCTGGGTCAAATGATGGATCCATCCCTAGTTTGTTAAGGAATCTCCATGCTGCTATCTAGAGTGGTTGTACCAATTTGTAGTCCTATCTTCTGTCACAAGTTTGCCAACCTTAGGAACCTTATATAAGTAGAAAAATATATGCCTTCTGTTTCTAGTTTCACTTATTTTAAAATTCATATTATTTGTTTGCTGTTTCTTGAATACTTTTTTGAGTATGTAGAGCTGGGGTTTGAACCTCAGGCCTCTCAAGCATGCAAGGTGCTCTATTACAAATCTACACATCCGGGGCTGGCGCGGTGGCTCAGCGGTTTCGGCGCTTGCCTGGCAAGCACGAGGACCCGGGTTCGAACCCCAGCACCACATACACAACTGAGTGTTGGAGCAACTAAGGCCATGTGAAAAACTAAATAAAGTTGTTTCTCTCTTTAAAAAACAAAACAAAACAAAAAAAAAAATCTACACATCCTGCCAAAATTTTGTAATATTGTTAACCTTCATTCATGTTGTTGCACATATAAAAAATTTTATTCCTTTATACAATTTAGTAATATTCTATTACACATATATACATTTTATTTATTCATTCAATTGATAGACATATGGGTTAATTTCACTTTCGGTGATGTTGGATCATAGTGCTATGAACAATGGTATATAGCAGTATCTGGTCTTTACTTTCAAATCCTTTGGAGTGGAATTGCTGGATCACATGTTAATTGTATGTTTAACTTTTTGATGAACTGTCCAACTATTTTCCATTTTGGTGCATTATTTTACTCTTGTCAGCAAGGCAGGAAGGTTTCCATTGCTCACATCCTTACAAATTACCCTCCCCTTTTGATAATAATAATGCATATGAAGAATTATTTCATTATGGTTTAGATTTCCACTTTTTTCTTTTTTTAAATTTTATTTTTAGATTTCCACTTCTCTAATGAAGATGTTGAGCATTTTTTTTCCATATTTTTATAGCAGACTTTTTTGAAAGACACCATTTTGATTCTAAACAAGGCCTCTTTTTGTTGTTGTTGGTTGAACATAATGGATTTGTTAGTTCACATTCATACATACATACATATTCGTAGAGTTGCTTAAACCTGATCCTTATAAAGTATCCCCCTTCCCCTGCTCCCTGATCTCACAATTTCTCTGTAATTCTAAGTTGCAGATATACATGACCATATACATGTAATTTCAGCACTGAAAATACTAGATTTATACGCCTGCCTGGGCGCATTTGGGGTTCTCAAAGTCATCTGTACTCTAATAGTATTGACTACCCCCTCTTTATAGCTATAGTGTTATAGCTTATGTGTTACTTCAGATTTGGTGGGTCTATTACGTAAACATAACTACCTTTCATCCCATCTTAGGTTTTACTTTAGGTATACAAACACATGCAGTTTTTGGATCCATTCATTCAGTGAAGGGCAACTATGGAATTTTGCTATTGTAAACTGAGCTGCTATAAACATTGATGTAGCTGTATCTCTGTAATAAGCTGATTCTAGCTCTTCTGGGAAAATATTTAGGAGTGGGATAGCTGGGTTGTATGGTGGTTCAATCCCTAATTATCTGAGGAGACTCCACACTGCTTTCCAGAGTGACTGTACCAGTTTGCAATCTCATCAACAGTATGTTAGTGTTCCTTTCTCCCTCCAGCATCTGTTATTGTTTGTATTCTTCCTTTTTGCCATTCTGACTGGAGTGAGGTAGAATCTCAGTGTAGGTTTAATTTGCATTTCTCTGATTGCTAGTGACATTGAACATCATCTCATATATCTTTTGGTTTTCTGAACATCTTCTGTTGAGAAGTTTCTGTTTAGCTCCATAGCCCTTTTTATTGATTGGATTATTTGTGTTTTTGGTGTTCAGTTTTTTGAGTTCTTTGTATATTCTGAATATTAGCTGCCTATCAGAGAGATAGCAGGCCATGATTTTCTCCCATTCTGTAGTTTCTCTCTTGACTAATTCCTTAGCTGTGCAGAAGCTTTTCAGTTTGATGGCATCCCACTCATTAACTCTTGGTTGCACTACAGGAGTCCTGTTAAGGAAGAGGGTGACTACACCAATATGCTGGAGTGTTGATCCTATTTTTTCTTCTAATAATTGTACTGTTGCTGGTTTAATTCCTAGTTCTTTGATCCATTTCAATTTCACTTTTGTGCAGGGTTAGAGATAAGGATCTAATTTCAACTGTCTGCATATGGCTGTCCAGTTTGTCCAGCAACTTCTGTTGAACAGGCTTTCCTCCATGCTATATTTTTGCCACCCCTTTGTAAAAGATCAGATGGTTAAAGATTTGTGGGTCACCACCACTGTCTTCCACTCCATTGGTTTTCCTGTTTATTAGGACACCAATACCATGCACACTGTTTTTGTTACTACAGCTCTATAGTACAATTTCAGGCCAGGTATTGCAATCCCTCCTATCTCATTTTTTTTTCTTAGTAGTGCTTTATTCTGGGTTTCTTCTTTTTCCAAATGAATTTAAGAATTGATTTTTCTATCTCTGGGAAGAATGACATTCGTATCTCTATGGGATTGCATTGAATCTGTAAAGCCCTTTTGGCAGAATGGCCATTTTAAGTATATTGATTCTGCTAACCAAGAATATAGGATGTCTTTCTGTCCTCTCAGGTCTTTTTTCTTTTTTCAATGTTTGATAGTTTTCATTGCAGAAGTCTTATACTGCCAAGTATTTTATTCTTTTTGAGGTTATTGTGAATGCGATGGATTTCCTAATTTCTTCTTTGGCAGAACTGCTGTTGATTTATGGGTGTTGATTTTGTAGCTTGACACTTCACTGAATTTATTTAAACCTATAGAAGTCTTCTGATAATAGTTTTTTTGGGTCTTCTACAGATAACATTGTATCATTAGCAAATAAAGGTAGTTTAACTTCCTCTTTTCCTATTTGAATCCCACTGATTTTCTTCTCTTGTCTGATTGCTTGTTTTGAGGACTAAATTGAATAAGAGTGGTGAGAGTGGACAGGCTTGTCTTAATCTCAAGTTTACTGGGAATGCTTTCAGTTTTTCTCCATTAAGTTTAATGTTGACTCTGGGTTTGTCATAAATGGCTCTTAAAAAAATTAAAGTATGTTCCTTTGATCCTATCTTCTTCAGAATTTTTTTTTTCTCCAGAGTTTTGAGCATAAATAGGTGTTGGATTTTATCAAAGGACTTTTCTGTATCAATTGAGATATGTATGTTGAACCAGCCTTGCATGCCTGGAATGAAGCCTACTTGATCGTGATAAATTATCTTTTTGATATGTTTTTGGATGTGGTGTGCTAGGATTTTGTTAAGGATTTTCTTTCTTTTTTTAACCTGTTTTTAAGGGGGGGGGAGGCAGGTGCAGAAAGACAGAATCAATTTTATTTAGTGTTTCATCTGGTCTTTGTTGCTCTTACACTTAGTTCTGTATGTGGTGCTAGGGTATGAACCTGGGTCCTTGTGCATGCCAGGCAAGTGTGGTTCCGCTGAGCTACTGCTTCAGGCCCTTGTGAAGGATTTTCATGTCTATGTTCATCAGGGATATTGGTATGTAGTTTTCTTTTCTTGATGTGTCTTTTTTTTTGAGTTTTGGTATCAGAGTTATAGTTGCCCCATTAAAAAGTGTTTGGGAGTGTTTCATCACTTCCAATTTTATGGAATTGCTTACTAAAGAAAGCTCTGGTAGAACTCCCTTAAGAATCCATTAGGTCCTGGGCTTTTCTTTTTTGGAAGGGCTTTGCTGTTTCAATTTCGCGACTTGATATTGGTCTTTTGAGCTGTTCAATATGTTCCTGTGTCAGTTTGGGAATATCATGTATGGCCAGGCTTTTATCCATGTCCTCCAGTTTCTCCAACTTGGAGAAGTATAGTTTTTTAAAATACTTTCTCGTAATCCTCTGGATTTCAAATAAGTCAGTAATGAGGTCTCCATTTTAATTTCTCATTTGTTGGTTTGCTTCATTTCATTCTTTCTTTTGGTGAGGTTGGCTATGGGGTTTGTCAAATTATTTTTTGAAAGAACCAGCTCTTTGTTTTGTTCTTTGCATTTTTTTTTCTTTTTAAATCAGGACTCTTAAAATCTCTTAAATTTTGTCACCTAAACATCATACAATTCCTTTTTTTTTGATCCAGGGAATAAACTCAGGGGTGCTTAACCACTGAACAACATTCCCAGGCCTTTTAATTTATATTTTATTTTCATTTATTTATTCTTAAAGAGGGAGGGACAGCGAAAGAGAAAATTTTATTATTAGTTTTTCATGTGGCTTTCATTGTTATGATAACTTTGCTGTGTATGTGGTGCTGCGGTAAGAACCTGTGTCCTCACGCATGCTGGGCTAGCATCTCAACTGCTAAGTTGCTGCTCCAGCTGCTTTTATTTTTTATTTTGAGACACAGTCTTGCTAAGTTGCTAAGATTGGCTTTGAACTTGGAATACTCCTGCCTCAGCCCCTTGAGCTACTGGCATAACAGCATCCGGCAGCATCAGATAATTCCTCCCCCACTTTTCTTTTTCTTTTTCTTAAAAGAGAGAAGGACAGTGAGAAAGAGCACGCACGTGAGAGAGAGAGAGCGCGAGAGCGTGCGCGCACATCAATTTTATTTAGTGTATTACGTGGATTTTGTTGCTGGGACGCTTTGTTGTATATGTGGTGCTGGAATTTGAATCCACGTCCTTGCACATGCCAGGCAAGTGCCATAACTGCTGAGCTACTGCTCCAGCCCCATATAATTCTTAATGAAATATAAACAATGAAAACCATACTGACAGTTCTATACGATTCCAAACAGCATTTAAATCATATGCATGTGAATCTAATCTTCTGGAATTGTCTTATGCTCTGAGTAAAGGTACAAGGTGTATATTGTTTACTTAATCTTACTTTGTCTCACAAGAGTGTTATTAAAGGCTAGTAGGCATATGTCAATAATCCCAGTGACTCATGAGGTCAGCATACACAACTTGATCTGCTTCAAAATAATAAAGAGGGCCTGGGATATAGTTTAGTGATAGAATACCTCTGGTTTAAACCCTAGTGTGGATATGGGGGCTATTAAAATCTATAACCAATTTTTTTTTTTTTGATACTGGGGACAGAATCTAGGGCACACTATTATTGAGCTACATTCTCAGTTCTTTTTTAATTTTTTAATTTTGAGGCAGGGTCTTTGCTAAGTTGTGGAATCCTCAAATTTTGGATCCTCCTGCCTTAGTCTCCTTAGTGCCTGGGATCACAGGTGTGCATCACCACCTAGTTATACTCGTTTACTCTATGTAACACAATTATTATAATACATAGGATGCACACACTAGTATATTTTGTTCTTTTACTCACTGTGGAAAATTCTAAGAAATTTTATGCTGTGTTTACCAATTAAGACAAATTCAGAAACAAACCTGCCAAAACCACATGATTTGTTTGCTTGTCCTAGTGTAATGACGGTAGATCGCATGTCTTTGCCAGTCATTTAAATCAATCTCTTGCATTCCACATAAAAGAACCTTTAAGGATGAAAAAAAAATTATTCTTTTGGAAAATACAAAAAAAAAAGAAGTTTGACATAGATAACAAAAGACTAATATAAAAAGGCTTAAGAATATTAATCAGCACGCTATGGCTTGTTAACTCTACATCAAGAATTGTATCATCTTTTATCTTTGGTTAAATTATTTTTTTTTTCTTAAAGAGAAAGGGGGGAGTGAGAGAAGGAGAGAGAATCAATTTTATTTAGTTTTTCATGTGGCTTTCATTGCTCCAACATTTGGTTGTGCATGTGGTGCTGGGGTTGAACCTACGTCCTCAACGCATGCCAGGCAAGTGCTGAAACTGCTGAGCCACCACTCCAGCCCATGAATTTTTTTTTTAAACCATTGAAGATGCTTCAAAACACCTTACCAGCATAAAAAATACTACTGTCACTGGAAAGATGGGAAAGTGAGTTAAAATTAAACACCTGAAGACATTATTTAGTAGCATGCTACAAATGTGTAAAGAAAAATTTATTACCTCTAATTCCTTTGCATCAAAGTACTGCAAATACTGCTGGGGAAGAATTTCATTAAAGCCCTCAAAGAAAGCTTGTGTCTGTTCTTCAACGCCTCTAGACAACCGCCACTCAGCTACCATTCTGGCAAATAAATATGAAAAATCTCTCAGGGAATTTCGATTTTACCTTTAAATTCTCACTATAAAGCTAAAAATTTTAAAACTATTATGAAAAACCTGAAACATATAAAAGTATAGTATAATGAACCCCTGGTACACGTGTCCAAGCTTCACCACAATGTTAATCTTGTATCTTCTATGTCCTTAACTCATACACTAAATATAATTTCTTTTCTTTTTCTTTCCAATTTTTATTTATTTTTCATTCAGTTTTGGTTTCTCCGACACCCAGTTGTGTACATAGAACTGAGGTTCAAACTCAGGTTTTTGTGCTGTGCTGGGAAAGCACTTTAATTCCTAGGCCGGCCCACAAGCCCCACATAAATTTTTTTTCTTTTTAAAGAGAGAGAGAATATCAATTTTAGTTTTTCATGTGACTTTCATTGCTTTGAAACTTCGTTCGCTGTGTACGTGATACTAGAGTTCAAATCCACGTCCTTGAGCATGCTAAGCAAGCACTATAACTGCTGAGCCACTGTTCCAGCCCCCATAATTTCCTTTTAAACAAGTATTTCAAGTATGTCTCTACATGAGGGCTCTTAAAAGCATAATCACACTCTTATCACAACAAAAAAATGGAATAATATTTCATTATTATCAAATTTTCAGGGACTTGGGGAAATATAGCTTAGTGGAAAAGGAGTCTGCATAGCCCACGTGAAGTCCCTGGGTTTGATTCTTACCAGTGAGGATACAGATATTTTTAAAAAATTGAAATTAGACACACACATATACCACAGATATATATGTGCACACATATGAATATATATATTTAAAAATACAAATACATAGATGTATGCATATACATATATACACACACATATTTATTCTTATTCTTATTTATTATTATTAAAGACAAGCTTGTCCCCAGAGGGTATTTCATAGTTTAAAAAGAACACAGGTGAATAGAGTTCAAAGAGAAAGCAACAGTCTTGTTGGGCTAAGAAGACTGAGGTTTGGAACTAGAAGCTGCTAAAGCAACTAGGGGGAAAATCCAAGAAAAAAGATGAGAGGAAATTTCCAAATCTGTACACAAATTCACATCAAATCCTTAGCTGACACCACAATTCATATATTCAGGATGATGAAACTCTCTGTGGAAAACAAGTGGAATGCCAAAGATCTAGGCATAAATTTTAGCAGCTACCCCAGTGTAAAATTTAAGCATTTAATATTTCACAAAGTTAAAGAGGCTTTGTAAACACCTTGGGCTTTTTCACTTTAAGGAATAAGGAACATGCTCAGGAATAAGGGTTATGTTTTAATATTAAAAGTATGGAAATAGATTAATCCCAGTGAACACAGGATCAAAATGACCTGTCCTTTATTTAACTGTCTGCCAGAAGAACTACAAAATTCAAGACTTTATAAGAATCATTTTTTAAAAAGTCCAGTTTCTGCCATATATCACAACGAAAAATTACTACACAATGCAAGACAACAGGAAAATTTGGCCTGTAATCAGGAGATGAAAGTCTCTAGAGTAAGGCTTAAGATTTCAAAACAACTACTAAAAATGGAGAAAGTAGGGCTGGAATGAAGCCTCAGCAGATAAGGTGCTTGCCAGGCATGCAGAAGGACTCAGGTTTAAACCCCAGCACCATGTACACAATGAAGTGTCGGAGTAACAAAATCCACATGTAAAACTAAATAAAACCGATTCTCTCTCTCTCACTGTCCCTCTCTCGGGGGGAAAAAAAAAAAAACAGAGAAAGTTGGAGCTGGAGAGGCTATGGTGCTTGCCTGGAATGCACAAGGACCTGGGTTCAAGTCTTAGCACTGCATACACAACTAAGTGTTGTGAAAACAAAAACCTAGATGAAAAAAACATAAATAAAATTAGTTCTCTCTCTCCTAAAAAACTCCAACAAAACAAAAACAAAAATGAAAAAAGAAACAAAGAATATATAGGGCATAGTGGTGGATGCCTGTAATCCCAGTGACTTGGGAGGCTAAAGCAGAAGGATCAAGTTTGAAGCCAGCCTCAGTTATTTAGAGAGAACCTGTTTTTATTCACTTATTTATTTATTTATTTGGGGGGAGGGTAACCGGGGATTGAACACAGAGACACTTTACCACTGTGCTACATCCCCAGACACTTACGGGGAAAAAAAAATTTTTTTTTTTTTGAGACAAGTTGCTTAAGGGCCTTGCTAAATTGCTGAACTGACCTTGAACTGGCAATCCTTCTGCCTCAGTCTCCAGAGTTGTTGGGACTACAGGTGTACACCACTACGCCCAGAGGCAAGACCTGTTTCATTTGTTTACTTATTTAAGAGGCAAAAAATTAATTTGATTTTTTTATTTGATTTTTATGACACTTACACATACACCTAGTTGTGTATGTGGTACTAGGTGTTTTGTTTGAACCTGGGTCCTCATGCATGCCAGGCAAGCACTCTACCAGAGTCACCACTTCAGCCCCAGTAAGACCTGTGTCAAAATAAAAACTAAAAAATGTGAAATAGTTCAGAGGTAAAGTACTCCTGGGTTCAATTCCTAATACTGCCTTCCCCCCAAAAAAGAATATTTAGGAAGGGTCTGTAAGTAAATAGCTCAGTGGTAGAGCACCTGGTTAGTATAAGCAAGGGTCTGGATTCAATTCTATATATATGAAAAGATGAACACCGGCTGGAGTGGTGGCTCAGCAGTTGTGGCACTTGACTGGCATACACAAGAACATGGGTTCGAATCCCAGCAGCACATATATAGCTAGGTGTCAGAGCAACGAAAACTAGATGAAAAACTAAAATTGATTCTCTCTCTCACACTGTCCTGCTTGGTCTATTTAAAAAAAAAAAAAAGCATGTGTGTGTGTGTGTGTGTAAATTTATCTGGGTGTAGTGGCGCACACATCTATAATCTCAGCGACTAGAGAGCATGAGGCAGGAGGATCATGAGTTCAAAGCTGGCTTCAGCAACTTAGAGACCCTATCTCATAATAAAACATAAAAAGGGCTGGGGATGTGGCTCAGGTTAAGCACCCTTGGGTTCAATACAAAAAAATGAAAATAAAAAGTGATCTAGCATTACTTATACATTTAAAATATCCACATTTGGGCTTATAGACATTTGTCAAAATATTAAAAATATACTTAATATCTGTGCATTTTATTCTTAAGTAAATTATACCTCTCAAAAAAAAAAAAAAAATCCCTACTTAGGGTGGCTCACTGGTCTGAGTGCTTGCCTGGTATCTGCGAGGATCCAGGTTCAAACTCCAGCACCACATATACAACTAAGTGTCGGAGAAACAAACACCAGATGAAAAAATAAATAAAATATATTCTCTCTCTCTTAAAAAAAGGAAAAAAAAATTCCTTTTTGGTACAAGGATTTAATTAATGCAGGAGCCCTTTATCAGTAAGCTATATCCTTAGCCCTTTTTTAACTTTTTTTTTAAAAGAGAATTGATTTTATTTATTTTTTCAGCTGGCCTTTGTGTCTCTGACACTTAGCTGTGTATGTGGTGCTGGGGTTTGAACCCTGGTCCTCACGCACGCAAGGCAAGTGCTCCAACTACTGAGCTACCTTTCCAGCCCTTTCATTTTTTAAAATTTTTTTATTAAGGTGTTGACTTACTGTACAATCATAACTACATATAAATAATAATATGATATGCATTTTTTAAACCAGAATTACCCCCACAACACCCAGCCACACACCAGTCTCTTAGGTCTTCTATATTTCAATCCTACAAGCAATATAAATGCTTAGATTGTAAATTTTCCAGAATTAAGCGATTACATGACTATTACTTGAATTCTCAGGAGGGTAAAGAGTATTCTACATTATTGATTGTCTCCCTAGATCCCTTCCTATCTTCCCTCCCACACACACATATCTATGGTTGCCCTAGATTATGTGTTGCTATGCCTTTGCTGGGTCTAATGCATGAGTTTGATTACCTTTCACCCAAGCATGGGTTTAGCTCCAGCCTCAAAAATGAGTGAAAACATTCAACATTTGACTCTCTGGGTTTGGCTAACTTTGCTCAGCATGATTTCTTCCATTGCCATCTATTTACTTTCAAAGGCTGCAATATCATTGTTTCTAATAGCTGAGTAGAACTCCCATTCATGCAGTGAGGGGCATCTGGGTTGGTTCCATAATTTAGCTATTATAAATTGAACTGCTATGAACATAGATTTTGCTGTGCACTGTAATGTGTTGATTCTAATTCCTCTGGAAAAACACACAGAAGAGGGATAGTTGGATCATATGGTGAATCCATCCTTAATTTTTTGAGGATTCTCCACACTGCTTTCCAGCCTTTTTTATTTAGAGACAGGGTCTCACTATGTTGTCCAGGCTAGCCTTGAAGTTACAATCCCTTTGCCTCATCCTTGAAGTAACTAGGATTATTAGGCATGGCCAGCACATCCAGTTTAAACAAAATTTTTGAAAAGATAGATTATTTATCAACAAACAGTGACTGTTTGTAGTATTTGGTAATGGTTACAAAAGTACACTTTTAATTATGAAGGGAGAATCAGGCAAGAGACCTAGAAACTGAAACTTTAGGGCTAGGCTAAATTTAACCCTGTTTAGACAGAACTGATGTCAACAAGACAAGAACTAATAATTCTTTTTTTTTTTTTAAAGGACAGTGAGAGAGAGAGAGACAGAGAGAACCAATTTTTTATTGAGATTTTTCACATGGCTTTCGTTGCTCTGACACTTAATTTTGTACGTGGATGCTGGGGTTTGAACCCGTGTACTTGCACATGCCAGGCAAGCGCCTTAACCACTGAGCCACCGCTCCAGCCCCAAGAACTAATAATTCTTGAGATGACAAATGTGAGTGAACCAAAGGAAAGCACTAGAGAGGAAACACCATAAGCCATCCTTTTACTTATAAACTGTGCCCAATATTATAATATCTCATGAAAATATCTGCATAAAAATTTGAGATTCATTGCAACAAGAAGATATTTAGCATAGTGGCTACAGATCTGTAATTTGAAAGCGATTCAAAAGAGGGCATTTCTTCCCTTGAAACTTATACTTCTGGGCTGAAATGAGTGAGAAATAACTGTTTACAAGAACAATGATTAGTACAAATCAAAAGAAATGCTAAACCATATCAAAAGGACCATTGTCTCTCACCTGATGTATTCCTCTTTATTTTCTTCTGTTACAAGAATATTGCCACCATTGGGTTTTAAGTCATGACTCTTAATTTCACCTAGAATTTCTTTATCAACGGAGAAGTACATTTCCAAGCCACATTCTTCAATGTTGTTTTCTCTGCACAAATGAAATTAACACTATTTGTTATAATCACAAATTCGAAGATTCAAAGGTTTTATTTTCGGGGCTGAGGACCGAACTCAGGGCCTTGCGCGTGCTAGGCAAGCACTCTGCCACTGAGCTAAATCCCCAACCCCAAAAGTTTTTTTACTTAATGTCCTTCAGTATTTTTTCCATATGTTTGGGGGGGTTGTAATTGGGGGCATGTTAATTATTGTTATGTCTTCTTGATGAATTATCCCTTTTTAGTATGATGTAGTACCCATTTTTGTCCTTTCTGACTAATTTTTGATTAAAATTAACTTTATCAGATATTAGGATCACAACACCAGGTTGCTTTATTGGACCACAGGCCTGGTAGACATTTTGCCAACCTTTCACCTTCAGTCTATGTCTATTTTTGAGTGTGAGGTGTGTCTCCTATAGACAATATATTGTTGGATTTTGTTTTTTGATCCAGTAAGCCAATCTGTATCTTTTAATTGGGGCACTGAGACCATTAACATTCAAGAGTTAGAATAGATATGGGAATCCGAATCTCAGACTTTGTGACTATTGCTGTGTTTTGTGCCATCTTGGGTATCTTTTGGTGTATATTATGGTTATAGACAATCTCTTGTTTAAGGTTTTAGGGAATTATTAGCATCTTTCTTGTTGACCTCAACATAGTAATACTAGGGAACTTCAATACACCATTATCAACATTAGACAGATCATCAAAACAAAAAATCAACAAAGATACGTCCAATCTGCACAACTCTAGTAATCAATTGGACTTAACAGATACCTACAGAATATTCCATCCTAAATAGGCTGAATTTATCTTCTTCTCAGCAGCTTAAGGATCCTTCTCTAAAACAGACCACATCCTAGTCCATAGAACCTTAACAAATATAAAAAGGTGATATAGTCCCCTGTATCCTGTCAGACCACAATGCTATGATCTTAGCAATCAACAAAAAGAAAAACAGCAGAAACTACTCAAATACTTCAAAATTGAATAATACTCTCTTAAACGAAGATTGAATAAAAGAGGTAATGAGATCAGAAATCAAGAAATGCTAGGAAACGAA
>PVKS010042447.1:0-15418 GCA_004027875.1 Aplodontia rufa | reverse complement strand
TTGGGAATTCCACCCAGGGGCTCACTTATGTTAGGCAAGTGTTCCACTACTGAGCTACACACCTAGCTCTTTTTTCATTTTAGTTTGAGACTGGTCTTTGCTAAGTTGCCTAGGCTGACCTTGAATTTGAAGATCCTTCTCCCTTAGCCTCTTAGCTAAGTAGGTGGAATTACAGGTATGCATCATCACACCTGGCCTATTTTATATTCATATATCACAAAGTACCAGAGTGAGAGACATTTATATCTAAGATGAGAATATTTAATCATCATGCAGTTATTCATTTTAGTGGGCCTCATGAGAAAAGAATGTTCTCTGGGATTGGGGTGTATAGCTCAGTGTCCAGAACTTGTCTAGCATGTACAGGGCCCCGGGATTTATTCCCAGCACCATAAAAAGAAAAGAGAAAGATGAATCTCTATCTTGAGTTCACGGAACTTAAATTTCAGTGCATGGAATCAACTCTATGTCTGCAGAACATGTAGTCGGGCCACCGCTGCTCAAAAGACCACTGGTGAAGTCCTCTTATTCATCTGAAGGAATCATGCCAACTTTCTCAACCGAAAGCCACCAGCTTTGTCTAATCATGGTCACCCATTCCTCTTCTCCTCCTTTCAATCAGTCTTTTCAAGGCCACTGATTTTCTCTGTCTAACTTATTTTCAACAAGTGCTTCCATTCATTAATTCTGCAACAATTCACTGAAACTTACTGAAGCAGTTTGGTCACCATGACATTTTTCTCTCTCTCTCTTTCTCTCTCTCCTATCTCTCTCTTTTTTTTTTTTTTTAAAGAGAGAGGGACAGTGAGAGAGAGAGAGAAAGGAAGAAACAACTTTATTTAGTTTTTCACATGGCCTTAGTTGCTCCAACACTTAGTTTTGTACGTGGTGCTGGGGTTCGAACCCGGGTCCTTGCACCTGCCAGGCAAGTGCCGAAACCGCTGAGCCACCGCTCCAGCCCCTCTCCTATCTCTCTTTAATACAGAGAGAGGCACAGTGAGAGAGAGAGAAAGAGAGAAGTGAGTTTATTTAGTTTTTTTATGTGGCTTTCGTTGCTCCAACTCTCCACTGTGTATGTGGTGCTGGGGTTTGAACCCACATCCTCACACATACCAGGCAAGCACCATAACTGCTGAACCACTGCTCCAGCCCCTCGCCATGAGATTTCTAAGTGGCTAAATGTGGTCATTTGTTTACACATACACACAGAGAGACCTTATTCTGACATAACCGAGTTTATAATGGTCTGTGTTTCTCTTGACCTCAGGAAATCCATGTTCCATCTGCCGGCCCTTGATTCTGATTCATGATCAAACATCGCCCAATGAATGATGCAATCCTTTAGCAATCTGATAACACTCCTGAGGGTGGGTTGAAGAGAATGGAGTTTATTCTGCCCCACTGCTGTTTCTCAGGGCCACCACTTTGGTGGCTGCGTCTAATGGCTGCGTGGCAGTGACAGCTCTGACTTACCAGTGATTTCCATGGCCTTCTTCTTCATGGCTGTGCCCATCCCTTTGCCCGTGGGCTTCCACAGTGCTCTGCCCTTTTCCTTCAGGTCACTTTGCTCACTTTCTTACATGTCCCTATTTAAATTAGATACAATGAAAGGCTTTGGCTCCATTCTGGATTATCACACCTGCTACACTGCTCTCTCCCCTGAGTTAGCCAGAGAAGTACCAGCAATTACACCACCATAAACATAACGACAGGTAACATTTGTTCAATGTGTATTTTGTACTCAGCAGCCTTCCAGTTATTTTATGTGTCTGAGCTCATGCAATGCTCAACACAAACCCAGGTGTTTCTCCCACTAAATATTACAATTATCCTTAGTTTATGGATGAAGAAACTTAATCCCAAATTTTCATCCATGCAGTTAAAATACCACAGAGGTGGGATTCAATTTAGCTAATCTGGCCTGAGAACTCACCCTCTCCACCAACACCATCCCCTACACTTGCAAAGAAGCATCATGAACCTCCAAAACTTCATTAAGATAACCAGCGTGTCCACAAGGCAACTGTCTACAAATGTTCATACTTGGGTGGCTTGTGACCTCCAACTGCACTGAACTGGGGATTGAACCCACAGGTGCTTTTCCACTGAGTTCCAGTCCCACCTTCCTTTTTTTATTCTTTGAGACAGAGTATGGCTAAGTTGCTTAAGGCCTCAGTAAGTTACTGAGGCTGGTCCTAATATGATCATCTTCCTGACTCAGCCTCCCAAGTTGCTGGGATTATGGGCATGTACCACTATGCCCCGCCAAGCTTTTTTGCAATCTTACACACTGATGATCATACAGAGATCCAACACTGGGCATGAAAACTTCCAACATTGGGAACAAAAGCCAAGTGGATAGCTCCATAATACTGTCCTTTCTGGGTAAATAAATTTAGCTATTAAAAGCATCATTAATAATTCACATGTGACAAAAGAAAGCAGGAAGACAGCCTTGCCAGGGTGCCAAGAGTGCTTCCCAAGCCATTAGATAATCTAATGGCAGTGAAATACTGAGAGACTGACTCCTGTTGCGGGAAGATGTTTGCTCCACTTTTCCTCTGTCCTTCAGCTCCAGATCACAATTGTTTAGCCAGAAGTCTTTCGGTAGTGGTATCACATAGTCAAATGGACTTCCCCTTCCTGGGTAGAGCCCTATACATGACTTATGTGTCACCTCACCTAATTCTGCAGTTGTGATGGGCATCATTCCTTAATTCCCTGCACTGTTTCCTTCTCACTAAGTGTAAATGCAACCTCAGAATCCTTCTCAACACAGTGATCCAGGAGCACACCAGCAAAACATCTGAAACCCATTCCTGTTTCTGGTGAGCAATTTCATTCTTCTGCATCAGACTCGGAGATCTGGTCCCCACACCTTCAAAACAAACTCACAATGGGTGGGAGGGTGGGGTGGCCAGAATTAGAAGAAATCCTCTGCATTTTATAATTTTTCTCTCTAAATATTTGAAATCCCCTACTGGCAGACAACAAAGGGGATTGTGCCATTAGCTGCCCCCACTTAGTCACCTGCTACCTCCAATCCGTAAAGAACTTTCTCAAATGCAGATTCTTAAGCTGCTGCTGCACCTCTTCATTAGAATTTGTGGAAAAGACTTGCAAATCTTGAAAAACAAACAAAAGAACTCTAGTTGACCCTGCTGGTCTACTTAATTTGTGAACTAGCACTTCCATAAAATAAATTCTGCATTGAATTCAAATGAAGTGACCTCTAGGCCTGGTTCTGTCACAAACAACTGTGCAAGTTTGGAGAAGTTCATTTCCATGATCTACAGTTTCCATATCTGTAGAGAAGCAGATTGGTGTAGTTCAACTTGGGGATTTACCCCGACAAGGTGTGATGCTTTCCTTATGAGAAACTGACCCGTTTACCAGATGCTTACACTCTATGAAAATTTAATACTTGTTTATTTACTTGTTTATTTATGTTTGCAATGCTCGGGAGTGAACTCAAGGACTAACACTGATGTATTTCGCAAACTTTTAACATGTTTAGAGATGTCTACTATGGCCTGCAGCTCAAAATGTATTTGTGAATTTTTTTCTCTCTCACTTGATTTCCATGATAGCTGATGTTGATGCTCGAAAAATTTCAGGACTTTTTTTTATTGCAATTTTAATGCCTTATTTCTGCAGTTCTGACCTGTAATTAAAGTAGCTGTGTTTTCTTCCATCTTTCTGTCTTCAGTGTGCTCTGTGCTCTGATTAAGTCAGGTAGGCATGTGTTTGTCGAGAATATGAACAGCCTGAGTATAATTTTTTCTGGGACAGCTACATTTTACCCTCTCCATCTTGGACACATATCCTTGATCTTCAAAGTGTGGTCCCGGGACCAGCAGCATCTGCATCCCAGGGGGCATCTTCTTAGAAATGCAACAGTCCTGGCCCCATCTTGGATTCTATTTCAGAATCTTCACTTCAGTTAGAGCACAAGTGATTTGGATAGAGTGCTGGAGGGAGGCTCTGAGCAGTGTTTCATTAACCACCCGCATCCAGACTGCCTGCACACTTGCTTCAAAGGTGGGATCCAGTGCTTCACTCCCAATTCCATGCATCAGTGGACTGGAACTGGGCTCCGGCACCTGCAGCGTTCACCTGCAGTGTTAATGGCTCCGGTGTTTCTTTATGAGTAAGATCGATGGCTCCAGCACCATCCTTGGGAACCACCTGACAGAGCACATCTGCTTAGGGACACCTGCATCACCTCCTGGAAGTCCCTCTAGTGGTAATGATGCAGGGTTTTTGAGATGAGGCCAGATTCTTTGCTCCCAGTGCAGCCAAATAGCCTGCTTCTAGTGTTTGCAGCCATTCCCAGTTAAAACTGGGAATTTGGGCTGGGTGCAGGTGTCTGCAGCCGAAATAGTGTTAGCAGCTCACCAGCTAAAAGCGAGGTGTTGCAGCTCTTGGTGTGGTGGAAATTTACCCCGGGAATTCAGTTCCAATCTTCTGGGTCCTTGTCTCATGAATTTGAAGAATAAAATCCACGGACAACCACAGAAGGAGGAGTAAAAGGAGTAGGATTTATTTAAGGAAGGAGAGCAGAGACTCCGCAAAGCAGAGGGGCACCTGGAAGCAGGACACCGTCTAATGGAGGTTAGGCCAGGGGTTATATTGATTTGGGGGTATGAGCATAATTAACATTCATTCATGCAAAGCAGGCGTTGAGAAATGCATCTACATCATTGGTTAAACCCTATGCATAGCAGGCATTGAAACTTAGTACCAAAGTCATGGGTTAAAATCTATGCAAAACAGGTAGCAATTCTTTCCAAATTCCCATCTGTGTCCACCCCCATTTCTTAGTTTTCCCACCTCAGGGACAAAAGAGTTGCTCCTACAGGTGAGCCTCATGGTCATTTGCATATGAAGGCCCTGAATATGTCCTGTCAATCACTCTCTACCAGCTAGCTCTTAGATGCGGCCCTTTGCCCTGTCCTGACTACCTAGCCATTTTACTATCTCTCCTAAAACTGTCTCAGTAAGAATATGGTATCTCAGGGAAGTCCTGAAAGCAGAGCATCAAGGTAAAACTCTTCGCTTTCACTCCTGGTGTCTACTAAAGAGAACTCAGGGCTCCCACGTTCCACCACTTAGGGAAAAATGTTATCTACCTCAGTAGCCATTGGCTAACATTCATCATCACAGTAGGTTTAAAGCCTGAGCATGCATCCGAAGCTTGAAGAGAACTCACAAAGACGCAGATTCCTGGGCCTTTCTTCCTCAGGGATCCTTGACTGCACCTGCATTTCTAACCAGCTCCAGGTGACACTGATGCTGCTGTCTGTGGACCACACTTGTAGCAGCACAAGATTTATATTTAATAGAATCATTCTGTGACAATGTAAAGGAGGGTCTGGGCAGTGGCTTTAAATGCAACCTGAGTTGCATGGTCCTAGCACAAAGGAACTTATTCTCAGCTGCTGCAGGCAGTGGGGTGACTTGAGGGAGCCCCTGTGCGAATTATCATTGGGGCAAACAACACCTGCCCAGGGCTGCTTCTGCAGGATCAGCCACTACTCCACCTGCTCCCAGAGGTCTCCTCAACACTGTTTCTAAGGGGTTGTCTTTAAACCATCACCTCTGGCGCTTTTCATGATCAGCAGTGATTTCTTCAGACACTGCTGAGAGCTGCATAAGCCATACGGTAAAATCTCACACAGGACAACAAAGGTCAGATGAGGAATAAGGAGACCTTTGCTCTAGCTCTCCCTGCATTTCCAAGAAAGCACTAACCTTGAAAGTTCATATTTGAAAACACGCCTGACCCCTAAACATGTGGTCTGTTTTTTACAAAAGAAAAAAGGATATAATGAGAGCTTTTCCCTATGCACTATAATTGCATTATAATTTGAGTCTCCTAAATGCCCCCTTCCTGGAGGAAACAGTCTGATCCAGGTATAACATTCATGGAAGAGGGAATGAAAGTAAGAGTCCCATTCTATAATCAATCTGAATTGTGGTAAAACAGGCTATTCATCGCTGTTGCTCGTTCTCAGTGCAGTCCCTGTCCTTCTACCGATGTATTATCACTGCAGCGGATAGACGGAATTATGGGAAATCAAGTTCCATAGCCTGTAGCTCAAAATCAGAGTCCATAAAACCCAATGGAATTGGATACCTTATAACTATATTTAACACTCCACGGAATGAAAACAAAAAATCTGAAAAGGCCAAGGAAAGCAGGGGTATTGAAAAAGAATGGATGTTCCCTGCTTTCAATGTATTTACGAGGCCGGAGGCACAGTGTGTCTGGTCTAGCAGGCAGACGCCTTCCAACAGCAGGATCATCTTACCGTGCCCTGCTGTTGCAGCATTTCAAAGGCGTTCGCATCCTCTGCTTCATTTCATCTTCTCAGCATCCTCTGGCCCTTTCCAAGAGCAGTTGTGAGCCTCCTGGTTTCATAGGTTCAGGAGCCTGGAGCTCTGCTCCACTCCTGGAAGCCAGGGTAGCTTCAGGCTTTTCTCTTTATGATCAGGTTACTGAGGGCAGCACTCGCAGGCTCTTACCTCCTTTACTTCCCTCTTATGCACATGAGATATGCAGACATCAGTCCCCAAGGTGCTGGCTGCTCTGATCTTTCCTCTAGGACCCCTTGTGCAAGTCCACTGTCTGTCCTTTCTCTTCTACATTTGAGATTCCTTCACCCACTCCCCTGTCTGTGCACCTCCCCTCTCCTTTCCTCAATTTCCTTCCTCCCCTACCTCTTTATAAATACTCCTTTGCAACTCTCTGTAGGTTTAATAAATTTCACCCAGGAATTCACATGGAGCTATGAAACAGTGACCCCCCCCCATACACACACCCCGCTCCAAGTGCCTTGTAAAGAACTTGGAATCCAGGAGTGAAATGAAAGGGGCTGGGTCCCTAACACTGGGAATTTTAAGAATCCAGGGGAGGCAAATGACCTGCTGTCCCCTCTCTCTGTGTCTATGCAGGTCAGCCTTTTAAATAGCCTCACACAGCCCATACCTTCACAGTCCACCCACATGTGTGTACGTGGTGTGTTATTTAAATTCACCAAAGTCAGGATATTGATTTAGAATGATGGATATTGGTCCTGAATGCCAGGATCAGGGAACTACCTCTTTCTGACATAAGCATAAAGTAATCCTGTTCAGGCTCCTTCAAGAAGCCTCCCTGCTTATTCTCTTCATTCTTGTTCTCCCTTAGCCCAAAGCAGCAGGCGAAGATGGCAGAGTACTGCCGACTGATCTTTGGGGATGCCCTTCTCATGGAGCCACTGGAAAAATACCCAGTAAGCAGGTTTGACTTTGCCCTTGAAGGAAGGCACATATTATCTGCAGTTGGGGTCAGGGGGATTCTCACTCACTTCTTTTCCACTTTTGCATTGCTTGGTAAGATTAATGCAGTTGGTAATGAACTCTAACCAGAAGGGTGCTAGTAATGAGCACCAGAGAAGGTGGAAATGCATCTTTCCCTTCATCTTCCCCCAGTGTTCTCCTTCCCTCATTGTCTGATGTGACTCAATCAGGAGTGTAGAATTCCCAGCAATTGCAATCAGCCCACAGAGAAAGTCCAAGAGGACAGGGCTCTGCCTTATCACATCCCTTTGAGATAAAAGCAGAATGGGTCATTGCAAGTGGCATAGTGACTTTTCTGGTAGCTGTGGCCCACTTGCTTGCATGCATCTTTGAGGCAGAACTCGGACCTCCTTTGCTGTTGTGAGACCCATGTTTTGGAAAAGAAAACAGCAGAAATATCCTAGAGTATTCTCTTGCCTCTTAGACCCTCTGGTCCAGTCCCCAAATATCCTTAAGTGAGTTCATCTCAGTCCCCAGACTCATTTTAAACAAAGAAAAGAGGACTAACTTATGGTAGTTCAGTAGATTTTTTAAAACAACCCATCTTGTGACTTGCACATGTGCTCTCAGATATAATATCTAATAAACCTCTTGTGGGAAATTGTTTTTACATTAGATGTGCAAATTTCAAAAGTCGTACAATAAAGTTTGCAAGTATGATAGCTAGAATCTCATGGCTGGAGGAAATCTGAGACCCCTCAAAAGCCTCCATCATGCCAAGGAGATACATGGCCACACTATCCATTCCAGATGTGAGTTTGGCTGGTTCTAAGCTGCATCGAAAAGGTTAATTCCACTGTCTAGCTTGGAAGCTCCTGTCTGACTTTACCAAGTCTTCCTGCTAGAGTCCTAGCTTCCCTTCTTTGAAAATTCAGTCCAGTATGTTATCTGTCCTAAATCAAGATGGTTGGATTTATTTAGTCCACCAAAAAGCTCATGCAAGTTTAGGTTTAAGGCTTAAATCTATCAATACATTTCTATGGTCTTATTTATGTAGACTTTTTGGGCAAAAAAAAAAAAGTACAGTAATTAAAGTATATTTTTTATTTTAAAAAAGAGCTGCGAACCAGCACCCATACAGGACACATTTAAAACAGTTAATGAACCATGTCCAAGGTAGTAAAGAATAATCAAGACTTTCCTGGTATTCAAAATTGTGTTGGGGGTTCAGAGAAGACCTCTGAAAGGCAGGGACAGTATTTTTAAAGAATGTGCTTTTCCTTTGTCAGCTGGAATCTGGAGTTCCTCTTCCAAGCCCAATGGATTTAATGTATAAGATTTTGGTGAAAAACAAGAAGAAGTCACACAAGTCTTCAGAAGGAAGTGGCAAAAAGAAGCTCTCTGAACAAGTATCTAACACGTACAGTGATTCCTCCAGCGTGTTTGAACCCTCGTCTCCAGGAGCCGGTGAGCAGCCAGGGGAGGGGCAGGGGGGATGTGTCTGTTGAAAGTTCCTATTTGGGCACAGTATTAAACTGCTTTGGTTTTCCACTGCTGCTAGAAACTTGATGCTTAATGGTAAACAGATATTTTATCCTCTAGTTCTCTAGAATCAATATCTAGCAGCAATCCCATGGGTTCTTGGTCAAGGTGTCCCCATTGCTGAGCCCTTCTCTGTAACTCTCCATTTGTTCCCTGTTTTCCACCTTCTGGAGGCCACCCACCTTTACTCTCTCAGGGCTCTCTCCCCCAACTTCAAAGCCCTGCCAGTAGTGTTACATTTCCCTGACCATTTTCTGTAGTCACGCACCCCTCTGACCACCTCTGGACCTCTGGGAAATGGCCTCTGAAATCTTTTTTTTTTTTTTTTTTTTTTTTTTTTTTTACCAGGGATTGAATCCAGCAGCACTTAACCACTGAGCAACATCCCCAGCTCTTTTAATTTTTTTCTTTTGAGACAGGGTCTTGTTAAATTGCTTAGAGCCTCGCTAAGTTGCTGAGGCTGGCTTTGAACTTGCAATTCTCCTGCTTCAACCTCCTGAGCCACTGGGATTATAGGTGTGTGCCACCCTCCCTAGCTGTCTTCTGCTTTTAAAGATACATGTCATTGCTTCAGACTCATCCATAAAAATCCCAGGATAATCCTCCCATCCTTTAATCTCATCTACAAAGTCCTTTTTGTTATGGGAGGTGATATACTCACAGGACAAGGCCATCTTTCAGAGGACATTATTTTGGCTTCCTCATTAACCAGATAGTCTTTGTTGTGACCACAGGATAAGCTTCTTAGGGGTTACATTAACACAGGACTGAAGATGCCATACCCACTGAAGGTACTCCCATCAATGAGCTGGTGAAGTCTGATGTCTCAATTTCTGTGCCTTATAGAGGCTTTTTAAAAGGTGAAATGGTGAAATTACTTACATGATCTATCAAGGCTACTAAGCCATGCTTGTTATCATTTTTTTTTCCTTTTAAATCTAGGTTGAAATGGATTTTTTTTGAGTGTGTGTGGGGGGGTGGGGGTTGATGAGAAGAGATTTCAAAGTGGTCACTCATTTCCTTTGGATTATTTGTTGTTTAGACTACTTTACTTTCCAAGTTTAATCAGAATCACAGCCATCTGACAGTGCATTATACAGATGCTCCTGGCTGGAGGGTGATGAGTGGAGAAAACTTGAAACATGCTATAGGAAGTTCCCCAACTAAAAGTTTAACGCTGGGGATCAAGGGTACAGCTCAATGGTAGAGCTCTTGCTTAGCATGCAAAAGGTACTGGGTTCTATCCCCAGAACCCCCAACTCCCAAAAAAGAAAGGAAAAGCAAAGAATAAATAAAAGTGTAACATTGATACAATCACACTGAAAAATTTATTTATTATATCTATAAAACTTGCATATCCCCACTACTCCCTACCTCAGGCCCCAAGAATTCCATTCTTAAGTAAATACCTGTCAGAAATGCATATTTATGTTTATAAAGAGACATGTGCAAGAATGTCTTAAAGCAGCATGATAAAAAATAAAAAAGTAGTCAACCACTGGAAACTAACCAAATGCCCATCAACAGATTAATAAATGATCGTATGTTCACACAAGAGAATAATATGCAGCCATGAGAATGATCTACGACTATACTTAAAAGTACGATGATGTTATGAACATGTTGAGCAAAAGAAGTCAAATACAAAAACATGCTTGCTATATACCCTTCCATCTACGCAAAGGACAAATACAGGCAAAACTAATCTGTGCTGTTAGAAGTCAGGGTAATGGTTACCCTTGGAGAAGTTACTGGAAAGGAGCCCAGGCGGCCTCTGGAGGCCGGGTTGTATTTTGCTTCTTGGTCTGGATACTGGTTACTCACACACCTTTATTTGGTGAAAATTCCTTGCGCCCTACATATGTAGTATGGGTACTTTTCTATGTTCCTATCATACATTAATGAAAAGATTTGAAAACAATGTGAAACATTAAAATAGAAATTCCAGAGCAATCAGAAAAAAAACGTTGGCCAAGACTCTGACTTATCTTTTCTCCTCTTTTCCTGTCTTAATTGCCAATGCCTTCTATTGTTTACATGAGTGTCCTTATCAGTGGACATGATATAATTCTTCGAAAGGGTTTTGTTTTGGAGTTCTTGAATGTGTATTTCAAGCATTATTACACAATTCTGATTTGTTTTACAAAAATAACTTTTATTCTCAGTAAGAATGTTCTTGAAGTTTTGAAATGATTATCTTTAGAGCCCACCTATTTCCTGACAACCATTGCCCCTTGAATGCTAGCAGGCAGACCATGCCTTGCCTTCCTCTGCGTGTGGTGGGTGTGGTACTTGGTGTTTTTTGTTGTTGTTGATCTCTCTTTTTTTTTTTTAACCATTAGCCTTTCCTACCACCAGTCCTCTCCCTCTTATTAACTAAAAACATAACACCAATTAATGGCTTTTACAGGCAGTGAACACTGTTGCTTCACACAGAGGCAGCAGCAATCTGTTAGTAATTCTGTAGATTTTCTAAGCTAGCCCCGCGCCTGTTGTGCAATCATTTTTTATTTCACTGGAAATTTTTGGACATGTTAATATGTAGTTAGGTTCCTGAATAAAGACTGCTGTTAATTTGCCATTTGGTTTGTGGATGTTCACAGCATTGGGAACTCAAGTAACTTGAAAAACATGAAATAGATCTTATTTCAAAACTAATTAACTTATCACAGCCTGTGTTGGCTGGAGGACTATTTTAGGAGTCATACCTCTGCCAGCAAACTTATTTTAGAGAACTAAGATCAATAAAGTTGTGGGCTTTTTCTGTTTGTTTGTTTTGTTTTGTTTTTTTACTTTAACAAAATTTGTCTGAAGTCCCTCCAAAGACTTACCAGGGAACTCCATAAATATGTACGATAATTATATATCAATTTATAAACTAAACAGAAATAAAGAAGTTTTTTTTTAAGAGAGGACAATGAGTGAAAGAGAGAGACAGAGAATCAATTTTTTATTGAGTTTTTCACATGGCTTTCATTGTGACACTTAGTTGTGTACATGTGTGCTGGGGTTTGAACCCATGCATGCTGGGCAAGAACTGTAACATCTGAACCACTGCTCCAGTCCCCCAGAAATAAAGAAGTTTTAAAATACAACTTGTGAAGGGAAAACCAGGTCCTTGCTCTTATAGTAGAAGAAAACGAATTATTTCCCACATAAACAAAAGAAGAAAAGAATACCTGGTTAGGTATTTGCAATGACTGCTGTATTTTTGTATCCCATGAAACGTTTTGTAGAAGGTTCTGCCAAACACCTTTTCAGTTTATTTGATTAAAAGAATTCCCTCTGTAATAAAAAAAAAAAGTAAGAACTTGGAACAAAACCTAGAAAGAAAAATATTTAAATGGTAATCTCTTAAATGAATGTGTCTCTAATATGAAAAGGTACATTTTCTTTCTCTTTCTTTTTTTTTATTCGATAGACATGGTCTTACAATTAGGAGGGGTTGAAAAGGTACATTTTCTATGCAGAGTTTAATTGATTCACCTTATTAACACACAATGGCATCATAAAGTGGTTTTATGAGGCTTTAAAAATAAACCATAAATAACCCTCGCTGGTATCAGAAATCTTTCTCTTCTAAAGATATTTCATGAAGGCTGTGCTCACTGCTATCATTCAGTAATTGATTGAACTTCATAAACCAAGGGAAAAAATTATGAGCTTTTTTGGAAGGCAGTCCTGGCCCTGTGTCATTTATGTAGATTGACAAACTTTCAAAAGGTTGGGGTAGGGAATGCGGATTGCCCCATTATCAAGTGAATACTCCCATCTACTGGCCCATTCTTGCTATTGCATAATGTGAGCCCTAAAGAAGTTAAATCTATTTAGAACTATACTGACTTTACTTTTTGCTTGAAAATATTTTTACACAACTGATATTACTGGGTCTGAATGAAGACCACAGGTATGGAAGACAGTTATGAGTATTAAATCTTCAAGGGTGAAAAAACCAATACGCTGAAATGACCTTTTTCATATTGGCTAAATAGGATGCTGAATTAGGTCTAGGTTAGATTTTCGATCATAATGATTTTGTGGTGCTCATCCATTTTATCTTGCCCTTTGAAACATCTAAGATATTTGCATTGTTATGATGACATTGCATCTATCAAAGAAGGCTTACAGACAAATCTTAGGATGTGGTGGGCTCTTTGAGGTTTTCATGTGGTCATCTGTGCTACCATCAGCCCACAGTTCTTGCCCTGGCTCACAGATTCATTGCCTTCTGTGAGGTTCTCTGTGTTCTTGGAGAGGGTCACTTCGCAGGGTCACTGAGCTATGCACTAGCCAGACCTTGCATCAAAGAGCCTGGGCTCTGGAAAGGAAGGAAAAATGAGAAGGGGATAATTTCACAATCACATCCCTGAGCGAGAAGGTCTACATCAAAATAGGATCCATGCACTATAAAAGGCAAGCCGTACATGATGCCGTATGTTCCGGGTTGCTTGTTTGTTTCTCCAGGGTGCTTAATCACCGAACAACATCACCAGCCCTTTATCTCAGCCCTCCAAGCTGCTGGGATTACAGGCGTGAGCAACTGTGCCCCACCACCATGTTTTAAAAAACATATAGAGAACCACAGATATGGGGTGGGGGAAGAAGAGAGAAGGAAGGGAGAGGAGAGATGGTAGGGAAGGATCTAGGGAGGGAAGAGAGATGGAGGGATGGTAGGGAAGGATATAGGGTGGAGAGGAATCAAAATATAGCTTACTCTTTACTCCCCTAAGAAGCTAAATAATGCTTATGCAATCATTTAGTTCTGGAAAATGCACAGTCATTCATATATATATATATATATATATATATATATATATATACACACACACACACACACACTTACATACGCATGTGTACACACACACACACATAAAGACTTTATATCTGTTATGGGGGAAAATGTAGAAGAGTCAAGAAACGGGGGTGTGAGTGATGTGAGAACACCACAACTCCTCAAATTTAAAGAAATGAGAAAAAATGTTAAGATGCATATTTTTTATAGAACTTGGAAAGTTAAAGAGTATTTATTTCCAAATAAAATTTTGAAAAAAAGGGCTGGAGCAGTGGCTCAGCAGTTGTGGAGCTTGCCTGGCATGTGGGAGGACACAGGTTCAAACCCCAGCACCACGTGCGCAACAAAGTGTCAGAGCAACAAAAGCCACATGAAAAATTAAATAGACATTGTTTCTCTCTGTCTCTCTCCTCTCACTGTCCCTCAATCTTTAAAAAAAATAGAAAAAAATATGTATTCAAAATTTCATGGTAATTTTCTGTAAATGGCAACATTTGAATTCCTAAAATAACAACAACAACAACAATAATATAAAAGAAACCAGGAAACCAATTTCCAAGAAACTCCCTGATCAACGTTTGGTAGTACAAAGTTGACAAGTGCTTTGAACTTGGAAATGTTGATGTCATGATCTGTTATTAAAATTTTACAGGGGAAGCAGATACAGAGAGTGACGATGATGACGATGATGATGATTGTAAAAAATCTTCGATGGATGAGGTGAGTAAAGGTGGGTTCTCCCACCTGCCAGGCCAGGTAGAGGCCCCTGGATATAGTCTGTGGTCACCTTCTGCCATCTAGTGGCGGAAAGAATAAATGCATGACATCCAAATGTGTTATCAAACTTTCCAAAATCCAGAGAAGATATTGGTTTGGAAAAATATTAGAGTTATGGCATTAATTTCATTGTTGTAATTTTGGAACCACTAGTGATACTTATTGATATAAGCTTAAATATCCCAAGTAATATAATCAGCTAAGAAATATTAATTGCCTTGTTCCTAGAAGCAATGTAGACACAGGTCAATGGGAATTTTAGAATTTTTTTTTGATAGGAGATTTGTTCACAAAGTTTGCACTGATTCTTTCAAACACATTAGAGGGTCTCTATCTGGTACTTGAGTCTTTACAATTTTCTTAAAAAATAAATAAACAATTGGCTGTTCTTAATTGATGTTCTTCCTCTTGTAATAATTTACATTAATGTAGTATAATTATTTTTTTTGAGACCAATCTCACTGTGTCCAGGATGTTCACAAACTTGTGGGCTCAACTGATCCTCCCATCTCAGCCTCATGAGTCATTGGGACCACAGGCTCCCATTTCCACCCCAGCTTAGTCTAAATATTTGTTTTGTTATATTCCCCAACAAAATTTCAACTTAATTTCTGAGAGGTAAACTGTTACAATGCCCTAAACTATACCTGGCATTGCCTGAAAAAGATTTCAATTCTGTATATATCTTCTTCAGTGCTTCTGGATCATTTTAAAACTCTCTATTTGCAAATGAATATTTCCCAATTGATGTTTAACCTAAATGTTTCTACTAACCTTTCCAAAAGAAATTTGTCTCTACACATTTCACCTTTTTTTAATTTTATTTTTTTATTTTAAATTTTTTATTTTTGAACAACCTTACAAGATTTTAACAAAATAATATAAAATGTGTATAAAATGTGTATATATTCTGGATATTGCAATTATCCCCAGGAGTGCCCCCCCAATTACCCTCCCTTATCCCTCCCTTCCCCTTCCCATTATAACTCTAAAAAAAGTATTAGATTGTAAAGCATTACATCT